>JAGDQO010000805.1:0-200416 GCA_018342035.1 Solanum appendiculatum
AGATATATGGAAATTTCAATTATAGGTGTTTCCGAAGCACATTTTCGGGCATTTTTGGGGTCGTTTCAATATCTCCCCCTTGGGAACATTTGTCCCCGAATGTTAAAGAAACGTACATGAGAGACACAAACATGGAAATTTCAGCCCACATAAGGATGCAACAATGCACTTACACCTTATTTCAAAACCTCAACATAGTTGTAAAACCACAATGAACTTGTCAACTTAAGCATGAATATATGCAATGACATGGGGGCTGAACTTAAGACCTGAGATTTTATAAAGGGCTTAGATCAATACCTTAGGCTCGAGTGGAGTGGAAAAGATAAGGATATCGCCTTTGCATGTCCGCTTCGGCCTCCCAAGTAGCACTTTCCACTTGTTGATTTCTCCAAAGGACTTAATGGAAGCCACATCTTTGTTTCTCAACCTCTTCACTTGTCTATCTAAAATCTGGACCGGAACCTCTTCATAGGTCAAATTATCTTCAACAACACCCACAACATCAAGAGACACAATGGCATTCGGATCACCCACACACTCCTCAACATAGACACATGAAATACCGGATGAACCAAATCCATCTCGCTAGGCAATTCCAACTCATAAGCTACCTTACCAATTCTCCTCATCACCTTATAAGGACCCACGTATCTTGGGCTCAACTTGCCCTTCTTACCAAAACGAACCACACCCTTCATGGGTGTCACCTTCAAATAAACCCAATCACCAACTCGGAATTCAAGCGCCCTTCTCCTCGCATCGGCATAGGACTTTTGGCGACTTTGGGCCATCTTCAACCTTTCTCTAATCATCCTAACCTTCTCAAGAGCCTCCATAACTAGGTCTGGTCCTAACAAGGCCACCTCACCAACCTCAAACCACCCAAACGGTGATCTACAACGCCTCCCATAGAGAGCCTCAAAAGGAGCCATACCGATGCTAGAATGATAGCTATTGTTATAGGCAAACTCAATCAATGGAAGATGATCATCCCAACTACCCTTAAGCCCCAATACACAAGCCCTAAGCATATCCTCAAGTGTTTGGATAGTCCTTTCGGCTTGTCCATCCGTTTGCGGGTGAAAGCCGTAGTAAGCTTAACTCTCGTACCTAGACCCCTTTGAAGATCCAAAAGTGTGAATAAATTGACGTACACGGTCGATCTGTGGATACGAGGAATCCCATGCAACCTCCAAGTCTGAATCATCATAAAACCTTGCTAATCTTTCGCCATATGTTGTCTTTACCGTAAAAAATGCAGCCGATTTTGGTCATCCTATCAACCACCACCCAAATAGAATCAAAACCTTTTCTGTCTTGGCGTAAAGCCAACTACAAAATCCATATTAATCTCTTCCCACTTCCAAGTAGGAATCTCTATGTCTTGGGTTAGACCACCCGGCCTTTGATGTTCGGCCTTGACTTGTTGACAACTATGACAACCGGAGACGAATTTGGCAATGTCCTTCTTCATGCCTCTCCACCAATACACATCCCTCACATCTCTATACATTTTGGTGGAACCGGGGTGGATGGAATAGGAAGAATTATGAGCCTCCTCAAGAATTTTCTCCCTCAAACCATCAACACAAGGCACACACAACCTACCTTGGTACCTAAGGGCACCATCTCCCTTGGGAGAAAAACTTCCACCTTGCCCTCTTTCACCAGGCTTCAATTCAAACAAGGAAGAATCCCAGATCTTGTTCTTTGCTTATCACTCATCCACCAGGAAGACCTAGCACCATCAAAACGACCACCCACCATTACCAACCTCTTCCAACCTAACCCCCCAACCTAGCCAACCGATGTACCTCCCTAGCCATTTCCCTATCACCAATATCAACATGAGCTAGGCTACCCATAGACACCCTACTCAAAGCATCCGCCACCACATTAGCTTTACCGGATGATAATGCACACTCATATCATAATCTTTAAGAAATTCTAGCCACCTTCTTTGTCTCAAGTTGAGATCTTTTTTGGTGAAGACATATTGGAGGCTCTTATGATCGGTGAACACATCGACATGTACCCCATACAAATAATGACGCCAAATCTTTAAAGCAAACACCACCGCGGCTAATTCAAGATCATGCGTAGGATAGTTCTTTTCATGCACTTTGAGTTGTCTAGAAGCATAGGCTATCACCTTACCATTTTGCATTAGGAAACAACCCAAGCCAACTCTAGAAGCATCACAATACACAAAAAATCCCTCAAGCCCATCCGGTAGTGACAATATAGGAGCGGACACAAGTTTATCTTTCAAGGTTTGAAAACTCCTTTCGCACTCGTCGGTCCACTCAAACTTAGCCTTCTTTGTGTCAAACTTAGTCATGGGAGAAGCAATAGAAAGAAACCCATCACAATCCCGGTAGTAACGCCCGCTAAGGCCCAAGCAGCTCCTAATCCGACGGGGTCAATGGCTAGCGCCAATTTCTAATCACATCGGTCTCTTAGGGTCTACCTTAAATACCATCCCCCGACACCACATGACCTAGGAAGGCAACCTCCCTCAACCAAAATTCACACTTTTCATACTTGGCATACAACTTCTCCTCTCTTAATCTTTGCAACACAAACCTCAAGTGACCCATATGTTCTTCCTCGCTATGCGAATAGATTAAAATATCATCAATGAAGACCACAACAAAGGAATCAAGGTAGGGTTTAAAGACCCTATTCATTAGGTCCATGAAGGTAGCCGGTGCATTGGTCAACCCAAAGGACATGACCACAAATCCATAATGTCCATACCTAGTCCGGAAGGCTGTCTTGGGAATGTCACCCTCCCTCACCTTCACTTGATGATACCCGGACCGAAGATCAATCTTAGAGAAGTGGCTAGCCCCTTGCAATTGGTCGAACAAGTCATCAATCCTAGGAAGAGGATATTTATTCTTGACGGTGACCCTATTGAGTTGCCGGTAATCAATACACATCCTAAGGGACCCATCTTTCTTCTTCACAAACAACACCGGGCACCCCATGGTGATTGGCTAGGCCTAATAAAACCCTTCTCCAACAAGTCCCTCAATTGTTCTTTCAACTCCTTTAACTCCGCCGGGGCCATACGGTAAGGGGGAATAGAAATGGGTTGAGTATCGGGGAGGAGGTCTATGCCAAAATCTATTTCCCTTTTGGGAGGAACATCGGGAAGGTCATTAGGAAAGACATCAAGGAATTCATTTACGACCGGAACCGACTCTATAAGAAGGGTTTTGGACTCCACATCCCTAACCCTCACGAGGTGATAGAGACACCCCTTAGAGATCAACTTACGGGCTTTAATGCAAGAGATGAATCTACCCTTGACTACCACATTTTGGCTTTCCCACTCAAGAATGGGTTCACTTGGGAATTGGAACTTGACCCTTCGGGTTCTACAATCAATAGAAGCATAGTATGCATGCAACCAATCCATCCCAAGAACAACATCAAAATCGACCATGTTCAATTCAACAAGATCACAAGGCAATATTTTATGCAAGATGCAGATAGGACAATTTCTATAGACCTTCCTAGCAACAATATATGCACCAAATAGGAGTAGACACCTTATATGACTCACGCAACGAGTCGGGCTCGTCTTCCTCTTGTATTAGACATGATCTTGCATAGCAAAGAACAACCGTTAGGGAAGAACTTAATTCAACTCTACAGCACGACTTAGAACATAGAGAAGGGAAACATTTCCTAAAACGTCTCATAGCCTCCTACTCATAGTTGTGGTGCACAACACAACCATGAATCGGACTCTAATCAACGCGGTGTGTTGGACTCCGAGGATCAATTCAACTAGGGCTCTGACCAAGTTTGTCACGACCCAAGCCTAGGGCCTAGATGTGACCGGCGAATGGGGAACCCGAAGGAACCCCAAACAAGCCTCATAGCGTATCATTACACATCCTTGGTCGCGGAAGCAATTAAATGACCATAAGCGATAAGCATAATCAAGGGGGAAATCGGGACTAAGGGAGCAAAAAAAAAAAAGAAATGATACATAAATACCATAGATGAGTCAAGCTCAAGCATAATACACAACTTGTCCAACACCACCTCTAAACATGAGTACTTAGCGGGGGCCAAGACAAACTACCGGGCTCACCCTCATAGTCAAAACATAACTAGAAAGGAAAAGTTTTATACATAGCAAAAGATCATGAGCAACGTCCCCGAAATGGAGGACTCACCAATAACCACTATAGAAAATCGTACTAGCCACGCGGAGGAGGATGGTCAAGCGGTGCTCCGGTCCCTACATGGTGACATCATGTAGGCATAGAGTATGCGTTAGTACATTTGAATGTACTAAGTATATGGGATGCAATGCAAGGCTACATTAGATGGACATCATAGGAAAAATGCGTAATCATACCCAATGGATAGCATATTAATAAAATAGTATGTATAATGATGCTTACATAAAAATCATATTTAATGGGAGGTACATGTGTGGCGAGTGACCATCAATATAGTATTTCCAAGGCCTACCACCCCCTTGGAGAGGCGAAAGAGGTACAAACCCCTCAATATGGTTACACGGGTCTACCACCCCCCGTGCTAGGGACCAAGGTACAAACCCCTCGATATGGTTACACGGGCCTACCACCCCCCGTGCTAGGGACCAAGTTACAAACCCCTCGATATGGTTACACGGGCCTACCACCCCCCGTGCTAGGGACCAAGGTACAAACCCCTCGATATGGTTACACAGGCCTACCACCCCCCGTGCTAGGGACCAAGGTACCAACCCCTCGATATGGTTATACGGGCCTACTACCCCCCGTACTAGGCAACCAAGGTACAAACCCCTCGATATGGTTATACGGGCCTACTACCCCCCGTACTAGGCATGGTCGACTCACAACACTTATTTAGAGAAAATCATATACATGTGTCCATTTCATCATCAGTTCAGTAATTACATAACCATCCGTCTCATAGGACGTACCTTGGACCTTCCCTTTCCTAAGAATTCTATAAATGGGCATTTTATCAAACACATGGTGGGCAATTGTTCATGTAAATGAAATCATGTATTTCAAGAATACTAATTCCAACCAATTCCAAAATCCATATAAATCAGCCCACCAACAACATACATATATATATCAACCTTCATAATTTGATCATGGAAGCATGTAAACCATAAACATCACATAAAAATTCCATTTCATGATAATATGCAAAAAGGACCATAATAGGGTGTGTAGTAGTAATTCCGTAATTCAAGAGTTCATAATTGATCATGAGGACCCATAAACTTGAAGTAGAAATAGAGGATAAATGGTTGGACTTGTGGAAAGGAAGGTTTCCACAATCAAACCCACATACCTCAACTTTGGAGAATCCTTGATGAAGATTGGAATGGAGAATCGAAGCTTGAGATTGAGTCTTGAATCCGGAATTAGAGCTTGAGATGTTTGAATTTGGTTGAAGATCTTGGTGGAATTTTTGGAGAGGGCTTAGAGAGTGTTTTTGGAGTTTAGAAAATGACTACATATGGGACATATCCCCTTTTTATAAAAAATGACTCCAACCCGCCTAGAAAATTCGCTCACTGGAATTGGAAATTCTGCACTGACAGGTTTTACGAAAATGGTCATAACTCCCTCATCCTAACGCGGAATAAGGTGAAACCAAGTGCGTTGGAAAGCTAACTCATAGAGATTTAATTTGATAGGTTGCAGCCCTTCCAGTTCCTTGTGTGCTAAGAGATATGCCCCTTTAAAGTTGACCCTCCAAATCGCAATTTTTGCGATTTTCGAATTTTGATACGGTTGCTCTAAAATTCGGGTTAGACCCATTTCCCACTCAATTTGACCCCACAAATAAGAATATGAAGTCGAATTTCCGAAATCATGCACGGATTTTGAGATATATGGAAATTACAATTATAGGTGTTTCCGAAGCACATTTTCGGGCATTTTTGGGGTCGTTTCAGCTTTCTTCGAGCCACATCATCCTGTAAGCAATCATCCTCAATCCTCTGAATGTTGTTGGAAGAAGCTGGGGTGATCCGTACATCAGTATTCCCCCTAAAGGGGACTCATACATCCTCACATAGCTTTGTGATTAAGATCGGAAAAGGTAAGGAGGTTTGCTACTGACAAGCTGATAATTGTATCTCCTCCACAATGATAGACCCCACATTAATGTGCTCCCAATCAATGATAGTGCCCACTAATACCACCTTGGGATGGCGAAGGATAGATTCTTCGAGGGCATGATATTATTGCTAATGAATCCAAACCAGTATCGGGCCATAATGTTTAAATTCTTCTTCTCTATTTAGGCACCATCAGCCATCCAAGGAGGGGAAATGTCAGATATAAGTGGGCCAACCAACCTTTCAAATAATCAAGGTCATACTGCATCCAGAGTGAAAATATCTCGGCTAGAAATTTCGGCATCCCTAATATAGTGTTGAGTGCCCTGGCGTGGCATTGCACCTTCTTTCCATGCACTTACACTTCATCAAGAGGCTTCCAAATTGTGCCCTTCCATATCTTTGGTAAGGCATGTGCATAGACAGTATAAAACTCACGCACCCAAGCAGGAATATAAGAATTTTCGGGTTGCGTGAACCCCTCAAACTGATGAAACTATATGGTGTCCCATATTGCCAGATGATCACTCATAACTCCTTCAGTGGAGAGCCGTCTCTCCTTAAGAATGGTGCATTCTCCAGCTGCTCTGAGCCTATTGAGGGCTCTTGGAGCGATTATCAGGAGAACTCCTGATGGCTCTTGGGTGGATGAAGGTTGCACAAGTTTGGACTGGATATCCGTTCTCTTTCTTGCAACTCCCTTTGTAGGTTGCGCACTTGCTTGTGTAGATGTATGAGAGGTAGCTGTGATCGTCAGGAGCCTCAGATGGCTCATTGATAACTATGCCCTTCTGCTTCTTCAATAGAGGAAGAGGGGGAGAAGAGTCTTTGTCGGATTCTGTATCCGAAGTCACAATCTGATTTCTCTTTGTCTTAGCCATAACCTACAAAGCACACACTTTTAAACATAGAATCGGTGAAAGTTAGTTGAAATTAAACTCAATTGACAACACAATTCAAAATGTTTTCTGAGGCTCGCCTAGTTAGAAGGCGAATCGCCTTACAGGATGGGCGAGCTTCAGTGAGTTCGACAAATTAGACAAAATCAATTATCGAAGATTTCAGGCACAAAGGGCCGATCCGTTGGTAATCCTCCGAAGTAGTATTAGTAAAATACGACAAAATTTAACGAAAGATTAACAAAGAGAGTTATAAAAACTTACAAACTTTTATTTATATGAACATGAAAGGAGCTACAAGCGGAAGCATTAAAAACAATGATAGAGAGAGAGAGAGGTTTTCAGTATTGGGAAAATAGCTGATGCCTTCTAAGGTGAGAGAATTCTTCCTTTTATAGACTAAGGAGTTCTCTTTTACAAAAGTTGATAAGACAATTCTTTTGACTGTCGATAGATGGGTCCATTGCTTTTTTATAAAGCATATGGGATTCCTTTTAGGAATAGTAATACGCCTCCTCGAATAAAGCAATTCCGACCTTTGGTCTCTGCTTTCTCCAAGAGCCATAATCCTATTCATAATCGGGGTCCACATATGACTGTGCGATTCCTTTGAGATCACACATGTCCCCGTTACTGCTTCCAGATGATGCTGCATCATTTATCAACTGCATTATCTGGGTTTCTGTATAATCTTCAAGATTATCCATGGCCTTTTTGAGCTTTTCCTTTAACTCTGCTTTGGATAATTTTGAGCTTGTATTACTGCTTGTTCCTGCAGTGAGGTTGGGGGCTTTGATTCCTGCTGGCTTAGGAGTCCACCCTTTGATCATAATTTCTTTAGCTAAGAAACGAATTTTTTCTATGTCAACCTTGGTAAAATTCCAAGTAATGATATAAGATATTCTTTTTTGAATAAAAAATTTACAAAGTTTAATGTTTTCCGAAAGAGTAGAAATCTCTTCTTTGTTCTGAAATTCATCAAACCTAACATGAAACTGTTGGGGCAAAATTTGTAAATTTCCTCCAAAGATGTTCCACCATTCATAGAACCATCTGGGAATAACTGCTTTTATTACCTGTGGGCAATATTTAATAAACCAAGTATGCCTTGGTCTCAAATAGATAAAATTGAACCAGGCTGCTTTATAATCATGCCAATTATAGGTCTGAGGCCTGTGCTGCATAGACAAAGATATCGGAGTATGCAAATGATTTGTAAACCATTCAAATGGAGATAAAATCCTTTTAATAGTAAACCTTGAATATCTTATGAACTCAGGATTTTGTTCATCTCTGTTGTGTTCAATCTCGATAGATTCTGTGTCTATCAGAATAGCTTCATAGAACTTTCTGGTCTTGTAAGAGCAATCTGTATCAACAAAATTGTTATCTGTGTAACAAGGTTTCAAAAGAGTATCAATTCCAAGGCTTTCGTAATCCTTGTCAATGGCTAATAAAGGTAACATCTGGGTGGTTACAAACTCAAATTTTTCTTCTTTGACAGAAGGGATTTGCTTAGGAGCTGATAACTCTAGTTTGACGGCTTGAGCGAAGGATTCAGGAACCTTCATTTCATAACTGTTTTTAGTTTGTACAGAGGAGCTTGATGCTTCTTGAGTGAAAGTTTTATTAGGTAAAGGTCTATTAGGCCTCATGTGGATCAACTTTGTTGGATTGGGAGGAGGTAATGCAGGCAATTTAGGATAGTCTGCCAAAAGAGTGAATTTATTATCAAAGACCGGTCTTTGTGGGGTTTTTGCAGGTGTTAAGGGTGGTAAGACGAATGGTTTCGCCATTTGTTTTCCTTCTTTCGAAGAAGGGTTAGGCTTGAAAGGCCTCATTTTTTCCCTGTAAAAATTCTCTTGTTAGAAAATTAGGTAAAGAGTTATTTTCTCCTTTTATAAAATCAATTTGAAAATCAAAGCTAGATAGTAGAGCTTGCCATCTAGCAAATATTTGTTTTGAAACCAGATTTTTAACATCTTTTTGTAGAATTTCTTTAGCTGATTTACAATCAACTCTTAATAAAAATTCTTTGTTAATTAAATCATCTTGAAACTTTGTGATACATAGCACTATAGACAAGATTTCTTTTTTAACAGTTGAATAATTCTTTTGAGCAGAATTCCAGATTCCTGAAGTAAAACGAACTAATTGTTCGGGAGATTCTAGAGAACTTCTTTGTTTCAGGATACCTCCATAACCTAAATCAGAAGCATCAGTTTCAACTATCATAAAATCTTTAGGATTAGGAATACCTAAACAAGGAAGACTTTGGACTAACTTTTTAACTGTTATAACAGCTTGAGTTTGATCAGGTCCCCAAGGGACAGGGTTCTTCTTGAGCCTTTTATATAAAGGTTCACAGACCTGTCTAACTTTAGGAATGAAATCAGCAACATAATTTAAACTGCCTAAAAATCTTTGTAATTGAGTTTTGTCAATAATTTCATTAGGGAATTTTGACGAGAACTCAATGGCTCTACAGATAGGCTTATAGCTTCCTTGATAAAGATCATGCCCTAAGAATCGTACAGAAGTTTGAAAGAGCTTAATCTTTTTGGCACTAACAACTAAACCATTATTTTTTACAATCTTAAAGAATGTATTAAGATGCTTAAAATGCGAATCAATATCATCAGAAAAGATAAGCACATCATCAATGTAAACAATAGACATGTAGCTATAATCATTAAAAATGCTATTCATAATATTTTGAAATTCTGAAGGGGCATTTTTAAGACCAAAAGGCATAACATTCCATTCATATTGTCCAAATGGGACATTGAAAGCAGTTTTATATTTATCTTTATCGGCAATTTGATTTTGCCAAAAACCCGATTTCATATCAAACTTGCTATAAACATTAGCCTTATAGGTTCTTTTTAACAAATCTCTTTTGTTAGGTATCGGGTACCTAATCCATTTTAAAACAGAATTCAGAGGTTTATAATTTATAACAAGTCTAGGTGCTCCTCCTTCTTTTTCAGCACTGTTGTTAACATAGAAAGCAGAGCAACTCCAAGGAGATTTAGAGAATTTAATAATTTTATTTTTCAATAAATTATCAATTTCAGTTTTACAATAATCCATCATTTCATGATTCATTTGAATAGGTCTAGCCTTGGTAGTAATAGATTGTTCATTAAAACCCTCAATATAAGGTAATTCAACAATACGTCTTTTTCTTTCCCAAAAAGCATTAGGGAAATCAGAGCAAATTTCATCTTCAAATTTTTTGTGAAGATTGGATATTTTAGCAATCATCTCCGGGGTTTTTAAAATTTGCTCAATTTTTTTGATTTTAATTTCTTCTTTGAGAAAATTAACATGCTGAGATAAAGAATTTATTCTAAAAACCGTTTTTTCTCTGATAAAATTACTTTCATCTTGGGAAAGAGTTTTAACAAAAGGAAAATGTAATTCTTTTCCCAATATGGAAGTAGTAATACCATTAAGATTAGTGATAAAAGGTTTTATCTGAGTGATAAAAGGTATTCCAAGAATAATATCTTCATTAATATCTTCAGTAATAATGAAATCATTAGTTAAACAAATATTATTATTGCAAATATGAGCTTTAGAAAGCTTATAATTAATTTTGAGCAACTCACCAGTAGCAGAATATAATTTAGAAGTACTTTTTTCTAAATACTTAGTAGGAACAATACCTTTAACAATGCAATTTCTATCTGCACCACTGTCAAGTAAAGCAATCTTGTTAATAACAAAATCTTTGTTTATAACAATTTTAACAGGAATATGATGGCTCTGTGGCCGAATAGAAGAGATTACAGTGATACCTGGACTGGAAGTAGTCGCAATATCAGAAGTGGGTTCTGCAGAACGATCAATATTGCAGGGAGGATAATCTAAGTTATCCTTTTCAGGGGTTTCTTCAGTTTCTTCATCGAGATTTTGTTTGGCAATCTCTTTGAGGATTTTATCAGCAATGACATCAGTTTCGACTTTCCCAAGTCTAAATTTAATGTCTTTGATTTCCTCTTTAAGAGTTTTGACTTCATGATGAAGATCAGAAATGGTAGGTTCGGCATTTCTTTCGAACCTATTCATGATTTGCTTCATGCTGAAAGGTTCAACCATAGTACGAGCTTTAGGCTTTTCCTTTTGGTTGAGAATAAGATTCTTGAGTTCTAAAAGATATTTTTTTCTAGCTTCTTCATTATTAATGTGTTCAATAATGTCGAAGAGAGCTTCTTTAGAGTCATTACTAAGGACTCTGATTTGAGGAATATCTTCACAAACACAGAAAGCTTCTGTGCAGTTACAGTTTTTTCCAGATTGGCTAGAATCTGAATCATAATCGACGTTGATATTTTCTTCGTCGCTATATTCAGCAGAATTATCTGAAGAATCGGATAAAGGTTCTTCAAGAATAGAAAAAAGCTTTTCTTTTGTTGCTTCGTCTATTTCAAGACTGTTGATCTTCTTCTGTTTACCAGACCTGCATTCACTAGCTCTATGGCCAGATTTTCCACAAGTCCAACATACATCCTCTTTGGATTTCTTAAATCCTTTATGCTTTTTCCTTCTTTTGGAAGATTTTTTGTAATCCCTTTCAGAAGTTCTTCTAGACTTACTACGATGAGTCTTCTTATTTTCCTTGTTCTCCTTCCTGATTTTTCTTGAAGGAGGTGTTAGAGAAATAAACCCGAAGTCTTGACAGAAACTTCCTAATTCTCTTCTTGACGAAGATTTTTCCTTTTTAAGTTGATGTTTCAACTTAATATCTGTACAAAGTTCTAATCCCACAGTGTTTATAACACTAACAAGATCTCCATAAGTCATTTGATCATAAGGAATTTTTCCTTCATTCCTATCTTGGATCTTTGTTCTTACTTTATCAGCAAAAAGCGGTGGAAGTCCGCTTACAAATCTTTCTTTCCAAAAGTCTAAATGACAATCAGGTCTGATCATTACCTTTTGCATAAAATTGTATTTATACCAGGTAAAATCATCTAATGAAGGACAACTAATGTTGTTAAGGATTTGGAGACTCCTGTCTTGAAATAACTTAGGTTCTCCGATAAAATGCTTTGCTATATGATAGAGAAGAGTAGCACAAGCATCTTCTTTAAAAACTTCAGTAGGGGCTTCCTCAGTTCCCTCCATTTTAATAACAGTCTCAGTAGCATGAGTATCATAAATAACTCGTTTAGTTTCTTCTGAAACATAATTGTCCCACCAATGTTTTAACATACCTTTGAATCCTGCAACTATCATAGAAGCAGCTTCTCTGTCAGAAGAATTTCTTATTTTATAAGCTGTAATAGCTATTCCCATCTCATGGAGTTTATTATAGATCTGATGTTCTGCTAAACCATCGATGTTCCATTCAGTTATACTGCTTCCTTCATGAGAGGAAGTGGAGAGAAAAGCATTTTCCTCATATTGGACGTCTGGGAAAGAAGGTCTTTTTTGATAGTTTTTTCGGTTATGATATCTATCATTGGAGAGTTTTTGGATAGATAATCGCTATCTCTCGAGTATCGGCTTTGCTATTAAGATTTTTAGTTTTGACATTGAGTGTCAAAGAATCCATGACATTAGGATCATTAATGTCTATTGAAAAGTTAGGATAACAATTAAAGTAAACTGGGCCATCAGCTAGATTACTTTGAAGAACACCTAACAGAGAATCATCAAAATTAAGAAATCTGTCATCTCTAAGGAGGACACAAATAGGAATATCTAAGCCTTTCCTGAACAGGGGCTTAACAGCAACTTGCACTAAACCAATATGCAAATAATTGAATTTATTTTTATAACGATTAATATCGTTAGCATTCAACAAGCGAATAATTTCAAGGGAATTATTAATAGCAACAGTTGATTCACAAGTTTTAATATTGTGATTAACAAATAAATTAAATTTACCTAGATGATAAATAGCTTTAAAAGGTTCTTCTGGAATATTCCAGTTTTGAAGATCATTTTCAAGCTTAGCAATCTTAGTTGCTTGAGAAGATAAATTAACACTGTTTAAAATATGCTGGTTGGTTTCCATTTTTAAAAGATACTGTCTTAAGGACTTACAGACAAAATTATATTAAACATAAACAGATAATTCAAGCATGATTAAACAATAATAATATAATAACATGCAAAGAAATATTAAAGATCTAGATCTAGTTTCTAAGGGAGGTTCTCTTGGTTTTACATCTGTTCTTTCTCTAGAGTTATCTTGGCTACGGGATCACCATACAAGGTCTAACGCTCTCCTAGCTTGACGACCTATTCATTTCGGCTAGCCAACGTATGAACCGGGAATTATTCGGTTACCTCACACAATTAGAGAAGAATGAACACCTCACACCAATTATAGAAACAAGATTAAGAACATAATATTAATTAACATATTAAAATATTAAAATAGTTTAATCAAAGCTTTAAATAATCAGTTCATAATTAATATAAATTTTGTCATGCCCCAGACAGTATATGTACTTAGCTGCTCATGCTAGGTACGTATACTGCCAACTTGGCTCTGATACCAATAACGGATCGGCGGTAATCCTCCGAAGTTGTATTAGTAAAATACGACAAAATTTAACGAAAGATTAACAAAGAGAGTTATAAAAACTTACAAACTTTTATTTATATGAACATGAAAGGAGCTACAAGCGGAAGCATTAAAAACATTGATAGAGAGAGAGAGAGGTTTTCAGTATTGGGAAAATAGCTGATGCCTTCTAAGGAAGAGAATTCTTCCTTTTATAGACTAAGGAGTTCTCTTTTACAAAAGTTGATAAGACAATTCTTTTGACTGTCGCTAGATGGGTCCATTGCTTTTTTATAAAGCATATGGGATTCCTTTTAGGAATAGTAATACGTCTCCTCGAATAAAGCAATTCCGACCTTTGGTCTCTGCTTTCTCCAAGAGCCATAATCCTATTCATAATCGGGGTCCACATATGACTGTGCGATTCCTTTGAGATCACACATGTCCCCGTTACTGCTTCCAGATGATGCTGCATCATTTATCAACTGCATTATCTGGGTTTCTGTATAATCTTCAAGATTATCCATGGCCTTTTTGAGCTTTTCCTTTAACTCTGCTTTGGATAATTTTGAGCTTGTATTACTGCTTGTTCCTGCAGTGAGGTTGGGGGCTTTGATTCCTGCTGGCTTAGGAGTCCACCCTTTGATCATAATTTCTTTAGCTAAGAAACGAATTTTTTCTATGTCAACCTTGGTAAAATTCCAAGTAATGATATAAGATATTCTTTTTTGAATAAAAAATTTACAAAGTTTAATGTTTTCCGAAAGAGTAGAAACCTCTTCTTTGTTCTGAAATTCATCAAACCTAACATGAAACTGTTGGGGCAAAATTTGTAAATTTCCTCCAAAGATGTTCCACCATTCATAGAACCATCTGGGAATAACTGCTTTTATTACCTGTGGACAATATTTAATAAACCAAGTATGCCTTGGTCTCAAATAGATAAAATTGAACCAGGCTACTTTATAATCATGCCAATTATAGGTCTGAGGCCTGTGCTGCATAGACAAAGATATCGGAGTATGCAAATGATTTGTAAACCATTCAAATGGAGATAAAATCCTTTTAATAGTAAACCTTGAATATCTTATGAACTCAGGATTTTGTTCATCTCTGTTGTGTTCAATCTCGATAGATTGCTCTTACAAGACCAGAAAGTTCTATGAAGCTATTCTGATAGACACAGAATCTATCGAGATTGAACACAACAGAGATGAACAAAATCCTGAGTTCATAAGATATTCAAGGTTTACTATTAAAAGGATTTTATCTCCATTTGAATGGTTTACAAATCATCTGCATACTCCGATATCTTTTCTATGCAGCACAGGCCTCAGACCTATAATTGGCATGATTATAAAGCAGCCTGGTTCAATTTTATCTATTTGAGACCAAGGCATACTTGGTTTATTAAATATTGCCCACAGGTAATAAAAGCAGTTATTCCCAGATGGTTCTATGAATGGTGGAACATCTTTGGAGGAAATTTACAAATTTTGCCCCAACAGTTTCATGTTAGGTTTGATGAATTTCAGAACAAAGAAGGGATTTCTACTCTTTCGGAAAACATTAAACTTTGTAAATTTTTTATTCAAAAAAGAATATCTTATATCATTACTTGGAATTTTACCAAGGTTGACATAGAAAAAATTCATTTCTTAGCTAAAGAAATTATGATCAAAGGGTGGACTCCTAAGCCAGCAGGAATCAAAGCCCCCAACCTCACTGCAGGAACAAGCAGTAATACAAGCTCAAAATTATCCAAAGCAGAGTTAAAGGCAAAGCTCAAAAAGGCCATGGATAATCTTAAAGATTATACAGAAACCCAGATAATGCAGTTGATAAATGATGCAGCATCATCTGGAAGCAGTAACGGGGACATGTGTGATCTCAAAGGAATCGCACAGTCATATGTGGCCCCCGATTATGAATAGGATTATGGCTCTTGGAGAAAGCAGAGACCAAAGGTCGGAATTGCTTTATTCGAGGAGACGTATTACTATTCCTAAAAGGAATCCCATATGCTTTATAAAAAAGCAATGGACCCATCTACCGACAGTCAAAAAAATTGTCTTATCAACTTTTGTAAAAGAGAACTCCTTAGTCTATAAAAGGAAGAATTTTCTCACCTTAGAAGGCATCAGCTATTTTCCCAATACTGAAAACCTCTCTCTCTCTCTATCAATGTTTTTAATGATTCCGCTTGTAGCTCCTTTCATGTTCATATAAATAAAAGTTTGTAAGTTTTTATAACTCTCTTTGTTAATCTTTCGTTAAATTTTGTCGTATTTTACTAATACAACTTCGGAGGATTACCGCCGATCCGTTATTGGTATCAGAGCCAAGTTGGCAGTATACGTACCTAGCATGAGCAGCTAAGTACATATACTGTCTGGGGCATGACAAAATTTATATTAATTATGAACTGATTATTTAAAGCTTTGATTAAACTATTTTAATATTTTAATATGTTAATTAATATTATGTTCTAAATCTTGTTTCTATAATTGGTGTGAGGTGTTCATTCTTCTCTAATTGTGTGAGGTAACCGAATAATTCCCGGTTCATACGTTGGCTAGCCGAAATGAATAGGTCGTCAAGCTAGGAGAGCGTTAGACCTTGTATGGTGATCCCGTAGCCAAGATAACTCTAGAGAAAGAACAGATGTAAAACCAAGAGAACCTCCCTTAGAAACTAGATCTAGATCTTTAATATTTCTTTGCATGTTATTATATTATTATTGTTTAATCATGCTTGAATTATCTGTTTATGTTTAATATAATTTTGTCTGTAAGTCCTTAAGACAGTATCTTTTAAAAATGGAAACCAACCAGCATATTTTAAACAGTGTTAATTTATCTTCTCAAGCAACTAAGATTGCTAAGCTTGAAAATGATCTTCAAAACTGGAATATTCCAGAAGAACCTTTTAAAGCTATTTATCATTTAGGTAAATTTAATTTATTTGTTAATCACAATATTAAAACTTGTGAATCAACTGTTGCTATTAATAATTCCCTTGAAATTATTCGCTTGTTGAATGCTAACGATATTAATCGTTATAAAAATAAATTCAATTATTTGCATATTGGTTTAGTGCAAGTTGCTGTTAAGCCCCTGTTCAGGAAGGGCTTAGATATTCCTATTTGTGTCCTCCTTAGAGATGACAGATTTCTTAATTTTGATGATTCTCTGTTAGGTGTTCTTCAAAGTAATCTAGCTGATGGCCCAGTTTACTTTAATTGTTATCCTAACTTTTCAATAGACATTAATGATCCTAATGTGATGGATTCTTTGACACTCAATGTCAAAACTAAAAATCTTAATAGCAAAGCCGATACTCGAGAGATAGCGATTATCTATAGAGTATATTATCAGCTTATGTCTACTACTCTTGAACCAAAGGCTCGAATTGAGAGCCAAAAAGGTGTAACCATGCTCATGGAGGCCAATCATGACCATAGTTCTATATTCGTTCCTCGTCTTATCAATTGGAATGACATTCTTTCTAACGATG
Source organism: Solanum appendiculatum (assembly GCA_018342035.1). Classification (NCBI taxonomy): domain Eukaryota; kingdom Viridiplantae; phylum Streptophyta; class Magnoliopsida; order Solanales; family Solanaceae; genus Solanum; species Solanum appendiculatum. Next base: position 17,057 of record JAGDQO010000805.1, read on the forward strand.
AATGGCATTTTGATGCAATTACTCAACTTTTTTCTTCTCACTCAGAGAGATCTCGCATTGAAAGGGTAATTCAATACCCTGATGGTTCTATAGATCTAAAATTCCTTGAGAATTCTTTATCTAGAAATCCCTCTATTAGAAGAGCTTCGTGTTCATCGGTCCCTTCTAGGATGGCTCCTCATTATTCACCATCCGCTCCTTCTAGGACTGCTCCTCACCCACCCTCTTCTTCAAAAACCCCAGAGGATGATGATGATGAACTTGTCCACAGAGACAATAGTAAAGGAAAGATGACCGGAGTAGATTTTTCTGGAAATACTCCAAAGGTTTATTATCAAGAAATTCCTACTAGCCCTACAGCTAGTGATATGGAGCCACCTTCAAATAAAAAGGATGCGGTACCTGATTTTTTACAAACGATTAAATCTGAAAAAGATTTTACTCCAGATCCTAAGATTCTACAAAATTCTTGGACTCATCCTAATAACCAAATCAATAGAAATTGGTATACTATTACTTATTCTCTTCAAGAAAGAGAGAATTTTGCAAGTTCTTGGATGAATGATATGAAAAGAATTGGTTGTGAAATAGACTTCTTTAAGTGGTTTGACATGACTGGAAAAATTGATGATCAAAAGGAAACCCTTAAAGTCATTGTCCATAAATGGTACACTACTTCAAACAAAGTCATTGAAGATGTTACTCCTCCTCTTGAAGGAATAAATATCCCTATTTCTGGAACCATTATAAAAGCTTCGCCTTTTAAAATCCTTTCCACAGAGAAACCTACTTCTTTACCCATTACTCTTGATCTTAATAAGATTATAGAGCAAAATAACTATACTAACCAAATTCTTCATGTTGTTTCTAGACAAATAGAAGATTCCAAAGAAAAGGGCTCTTTTTCTGGAAAGCCTATCTCTTTATCCACTTCAAATAAAAGTAAGAAAATTGATCAGAATCCCATATTCAAAATCAATGAATTTTCCAGAGAAAATTACCCCAAGCTCAAAAATAACTTTGATATTTCAGACAATATTCTGGATAAGATCAATGAGAAACTTGCCAACTTCTCAATATCTGATAAGAATGGTAAGAAAGTTGCTACCATTAGTGACAAAGATAATCTTGTCCAAAAACTCTCCAATGATAGATATCATAACCGAAAAAACTACAAAAAAAAACCTTCTTTCCCAGACGTCCAATATGAGGAAAATGCTTTTCTCTCCACTTCCTCTCATGAAGGAAGCAGTATAACTGAATGGAACATCGATGGTTTAGCAGAACATCAGATCTATAATAAACTCCATGAGATGGGAATAGCTATTACAGCTTATAAAATAAGAAATTCTTCTGACAGAGAAGCTGCTTCTATGATAGTTGCAGGATTCAAAGGTATGTTAAAACATTGGTGGGACAATTATGTTTCAGAAGAAACTAAACGAGTTATTTATGATACTCATGCTACTGAGACTGTTATTAAAATGGAGGGAACTGAGGAAGTCCCTACTGAAGTTTTTAAAGAAGATGCTTGTGCTACTCTTCTCTATTATATAGCAAAGCATTTTATCGGAGAACCTAAGTTATTTCAAGACAGGAGTCTCCAAATACTTAACAACATTAGTTGTCCTTCATTAGATGATTTTACCTGGTATAAATACAATTTTATGCAAAAGGTAATGATCAGACCTGATTGTCATTTAGACTTTTGGAAAGAAAGATTTGTAAGCGGACTTCCACCGCTTTTTGCTGATAAAGTAAGAACAAAGATCCAAGATAGGAATGAAGGAAAAATTCCTTATGATCAAATGACTTATGGAGATCTTATTAGTGTTATAAACACTGTGGGATTAGAACTTTGTATAGATATTAAATTGAAACATCAACTTAAAAAGGAAAAATCTTCGTCAAGAAGAGAATTAGGAAGTTTCTATCAAGACTTCGGGTTTATTTCTCAAACACCTCCTTCAAGAAAAACCAGGAAGGAGAATCGGGAAAATAAGAAGACTCATCGTAGTAAGTCTGGAAGAACTTCTGAAAGGGATTACAAAAAATCTTCCAAAAGAAGGAAAAAGTCACTCTTTCTTGAAGAGAATAAGTAACAGTATACAACTAATACAACTTCGGAGGATTACCACCGATCCGTTATTGGTATCAGAGCCAAGTTGGCAGTATACGTACCTTGCATGAGCAGCAAAGTACATATACTGTCTGGGGCATGACAAAATTTATATTAATTATGAACTGATTATTTAAAGCTTTGATTAAACTATTTTAATATTTTAATATGTTAATTAATATTATGTTCTTAATCTTGTTTCTATAATTGGTGTGAGGTGTTCATTCTTCTCTAAGTGTGTGAGGTAACCGAATAATTCCCGGTTCATAAGTTGGCTAGCCGAAATGAATAGGTCGTCAAGCTAGGAGAGCGTTAGACCTTGTATGGTGATCCCGTAGCCAAGATAACTCTAGAGAAAGAACAGATGTAAAACCAAGAGAACCTCCCTTAGAAACTAGATCTAGATCTTTAATATTTCTTTGCATGTTATTATATTATTATTGTTTAATCATGCTTGAATTATCTGTTTATTTTTAATATAATTTTGTCTGTAAGTCTTTAAGACAGTATCTTTTAAAATGGAAACCAACCAGCATATTTTAAACAGTGTTAATTTATCTTCTCAAGCAACTAAGATTGCTAAGCTTGAAAATGATCTTCAAAACTGGAATATTCCAGAAGAACCTTTTAAAGCAATTTATCATTTAGGTAAATTTAATTTATTTGTTAATCACAATATTAAAACTTGTGAATCAACTGTTGCTATTAATAATTCCCTTGAAATTATTCGCTTGTTGAATGCTAACGATATTAATCGTTATAAAAATAAATTCAATTATTTGCATATTGGTTTAGTGCAAGTTGTTGTTAAGCCCCTGTTCAGGAAAGGCTTAGATATTCCTATTTGTGTCCTCCTTAGAGATGACAGATTTCTTAATTTTGATGATTCTATGTTAGGTGTTCTTCAAAGTAATCTAGCTGATGGCCCAGTTTACTTTAATTGTTATCCTAACTTTTCAATAGACATTAATGATCCTAATATCATGGATTCTTTGACACTCAATGTCAAAACTAAAAATCTTAATAGCAAAGCCAATACTCGAGAGATAGCGATTATCTATAGAGTATATTATCGGCTTATGTCTACTACTCTTGCACCAAAGGCTAGAATTGAGAGCCAAAAAGGTGTAACCATGCTCATGGAGGCCAATCATGAGCATAGTTCTATATTCGTTCCTCGTCTTATCAATTGGAATGACATTCTTTCTAACGATGAATGGCATTTTGATGCAATTACTCAACCTTTTTCTTCTCACTCAGAGAGATCTCGCATTGAAAGGGTAATTCAATACCCTGATGGTTCTATAGATCTAAAATTCCTTGAGAATTCTTTATCTAGAAATCCCTCTATTAGAAGAGCTTCGTGTTCATCGGTCCCTTCTAGGATGGCTCCTCATTATTCACCATCCGCTCCTTCTAGGACTGCTCCTCACCCACCCTCTTCTTCAAAAACCCCAGAGGATGATGATGATGAACTTGTCCACAGAGACAATAGTAAAGGAAAGATGACCGGAGTAGATTTTTCTGGAAATACTCCAAAGGTTTATTATCAAGAAATTCCTACTAGCCCTACAGCTAGTGATATGGAGCCACCTTCAAATAAAAAGGATGCGGTACCTGATTTTTTACAAACGATTAAATCTGAAAAAGATTTTACTCCAGATCCTAAGATTCTACAAAATTCTTGGACTCATCCTAATAACCAAATCAATAGAAATTGGTATACTATTACTTATTCTCTTCAAGAAAGAGAGAATTTTGCAAGTTCTTGGATGAATGATATGAAAAGAATTGGTTGTGAAATAGACTTCTTTAAGTGGTTTGACATGACTGGAAAAATTGATGATCAAAAGGAAACCCTTAAAGTCATTGTCCATAAATGGTACACTACTTCAAACAAAGTCATTGAAGATGTTACTCCTCCTCTTGAAGGAATAAATATCCCTATTTCTGGAACCATTATAAAAGCTTCGCCTTTTAAAATCCTTTCCACAGAGAAACCTACTTCTTTACCCATTACTCTTGATCTTAATAAGATTATAGAGCAAAATAACTATACTAACCAAATTCTTCATGTTGTTTCTAGACAAATAGAAGATTCCAAAGAAAAGGGCTCTTTTTCTGGAAAGCCTATCTCTTTATCCACTTCAAATAAAAGTAAGAAAATTGATCAGAATCCCATATTCAAAATCAATGAATTTTCCAGAGAAAATTACCCCAAGCTCAAAAATAACTTTGATATTTCAGACAATATTCTGGATAAGATCAATGAGAAACTTGCCAACTTCTCAATATCTGATAAGAATGGTAAGAAAGTTGCTACCATTAGTGACAAAGATAATCTTGTCCAAAAACTCTCCAATGATAGATATCATAACCGAAAAAACTACAAAAAAAAACCTTCTTTCCCAGACGTCCAATATGAGGAAAATGCTTTTCTCTCCACTTCCTCTCATGAAGGAAGCAGTATAACTGAATGGAACATCGATGGTTTAGCAGAACATCAGATCTATAATAAACTCCATGAGATGGGAATAGCTATTACAGCTTATAAAATAAGAAATTCTTCTGACAGAGAAGCTGCTTCTATGATAGTTGCTGGATTCACAAGTATGTTAAAACATTGGTGGGACAATTATGTTTCAGAAGAAACTAAACGAGTTATTTATGATACTCATGCTACTGAGACTGTTATTAAAATGGAGGGAACTGAGGAAGTCCCTACTGAAGTTTTTAAAGAAGATGCTTGTGCTACTCTTCTCTATTATATAGCAAAGCATTTTATCGGAGAACCTAAGTTATTTCAAGACAGGAGTCTCCAAATACTTAACAACATTAGTTGTCCTTCATTAGATGATTTTACCTGGTATAAATACAATTTTATGCAAAAGGTAATGATCAGACCTGATTGTCATTTAGACTTTTGGAAAGAAAGATTTGTAAGCGGACTTCCACCGCTTTTTGCTGATAAAGTAAGAACAAAGATCCAAGATAGGAATGAAGGAAAAATTCCTTATGATCAAATGACTTATGGAGATCTTATTAGTGTTATAAACACTGTGGGATTAGAACTTTGTATAGATATTAAATTGAAACATCAACTTAAAAAGGAAAAATCTTCGTCAAGAAGAGAATTAGGAAGTTTCTATCAAGACTTCGGGTTTATTTCTCAAACACCTCCTTCAAGAAAAACCAGGAAGGAGAATCGGGAAAATAAGAAGACTCATCGTAGTAAGTCTGGAAGAACTTCTGAAAGGGATTACAAAAAATCTTCCAAAAGAAGGAAAAAGTCACTCTTTCTTGAAGAGAATAAGTAACAGTATACAACTAATACAACTTCGGAGGATTACCACCGATCCGTTATTGGTATCAGAGCCAAGTTGGCAGTATACGTACCTTGCATGAGCAGCAAAGTACATATACTGTCTGGGGCATGACAAAATTTATATTAATTATGAACTGATTATTTAAAGCTTTGATTAAACTATTTTAATATTTTAATATGTTAATTAATATTATGTTCTTAATCTTGTTTCTATAATTGGTGTGAGGTGTTCATTCTTCTCTAAGTGTGTGAGGTAACCGAATAATTCCCGGTTCATAAGTTGGCTAGCCGAAATGAATAGGTCGTCAAGCTAGGAGAGCGTTAGACCTTGTATGGTGATCCCGTAGCCAAGATAACTCTAGAGAAAGAACAGATGTAAAACCAAGAGAACCTCCCTTAGAAACTAGATCTAGATCTTTAATATTTCTTTGCATGTTATTATATTATTATTGTTTAATCATGCTTGAATTATCTGTTTATGTTTAATATAAATTTGTCTGTAAGTCCTTAAGACAGTATCTTTTAAAAATGGAAACCAACCAGCATATTTTAAACAGTGTTAATTTATCTTCTCAAGCAACTAAGATTGCTAAGCTTGAAAATGATCTTCAAAACTGGAATATTCCAGAAGAACCTTTTAAAGCTATTTATCATTTAGGTAAATTTAATTTATTTGTTAATCACAATATTAAAACTTGTGAATCAACTGTTGCTATTAATAATTCCCTTGAAATTATTCGCTTGTTGAATGCTAACGATATTAATCGTTATAAAAATAAATTCAATTATTTGCATATTGGTTTAGTGCAAGTTGCTGTTAAGCCCCTGTTCAGGAAGGGCTTAGATATTCCTATTTGTGTCCTCCTTAGAGATGACAGATTTCTTAATTTTGATGATTCTCTGTTAGGTGTTCTTCAAAGTAATCTAGCTGATGGCCCAGTTTACTTTAATTGTTATCCTAACTTTTCAATAGACATTAATGATCCTAATGTGATGGATTCTTTGACACTCAATGTCAAAACTAAAAATCTTAATAGCAAAGCCGATACTCGAGAGATAGCGATTATCTATAGAGTATATTATCGGCTTATGTCTACTACTCTTGAACCAAAGGCTCGAATTGAGAGCCAAAAAGGTGTAACCATGCTCATGGAGGCCAATCATGACCATAGTTCTATATTCGTTCCTCGTCTTATCAATTGGAATGACATTCTTTCTAACGATGAATGGCATTTTGATGCAATTACTCAACTTTTTTCTTCTCACTCAGAGAGATCTCGCATTGAAAGGGTAATTCAATACCCTGATGGTTCTATAGATCTAAAATTCCTTGAGAATTCTTTATCTAGAAATCCCTCTATTAGAAGAGCTTCGTGTTCATCGGTCCCTTCTAGGATGGCTCCTCATTATTCACCATCCGCTCCTTCTAGGACTGCTCCTCACCCACCCTCTTCTTCAAAAACCCCAGAGGATGATGATGATGAACTTGTCCACAGAGACAATAGTAAAGGAAAGATGACCGGAGTAGATTTTTCTGGAAATACTCCAAAGGTTTATTATCAAGAAATTCCTACTAGCCCTACAGCTAGTGATATGGAACCACCTTCAAATAAAAAGGATGCGGTACCTGATTTTTTACAAACGATTAAATCTGAAAAAGATTTTACTCCAGATCCTAAGATTCTACAAAAATCTTGGACTCATCCTAATAACCAAATCAATAGAAATTGGTATACTATTACTTATTCTCTTCAAGAAAGAGAGAATTTTGCAAGTTCTTGGATGAATGATATGAAAAGAATTGGTTGTGAAATAGACTTCTTTAAGTGGTTTGACATGACTGGAAAAATTGATGATCAAAAGGAAACCCTTAAAGTCATTGTCCATAAATGGTACACTACTTCAAACAAAGTCATTGAAGATGTTACTCCTCCTCTTGAAGGAATAAATATCCCTATTTCTGGAACCATTATAAAAGCTTCGCCTTTTAAAATCCTTTCCACAGAGAAACCTACTTCTTTACCCATTACTCTTGATCTTAATAAGATTATAGAGCAAAATAACTATACTAACCAAATTCTTCATGTTGTTTCTAGACAAATAGAAGATTCCAAAGAAAAGGGCTCTTTTTCTGGAAAGCCTATCTCTTTATCCACTTCAAATAAAAGTAAGAAAATTGATCAGAATCCCATATTCAAAATCAATGAATTTTCCAGAGAAAATTACCCCAAGCTCAAAAATAACTTTGATATTTCAGACAATATTCTGGATAAGATCAATGAGAAACTTGCCAACTTCTCAATATCTGATAAGAATGGTAAGAAAGTTGCTACCATTAGTGACAAAGATAATCTTGTCCAAAAACTCTCCAATGATAGATATCATAACCGAAAAAACTATCAAAAAAAACCTTCTTTCCCAGACGTCCAATATGAGGAAAATGCTTTTCTCTCCACTTCCTCTCATGAAGGAAGCAGTATAACTGAATGGAACATCGATGGTTTAGCAGAACATCAGATCTATAATAAAATCCATGAGATGGGAATAGCTATTACAACTTATAAAATAAGAAATTCTTCTGACAGAGAAGCTGCTTCTATGATAGTTGCAGGATTCACAGGTATGTTAAAACATTGGTGGGACAATTATGTTTCAGAAGAAACTAAACGAGTTATTTATGATACTCATGCTACTGAGACTGTTATTAAAATGGAGGGAACTGAGGAAGTCCCTACTGAAGTTTTTAAAGAAGATGCTTGTGCTACTCTTCTCTATCATATAGCAAAACATTTTATCGGAGAACCTAAGTTATTTCAAGACAGGAGTCTCCAAATACTTAACAACATTAGTTGTCCTTCATTAGATGATTTTACCTGTTATAAATACAATTTTATGCAAAAGGTAATGATCAGACCTGATTGTCATTTAGACTTTTGGAAAGAAAGATTTGTAAGCGAACTTCCACCGCTTTTTGCTGATAAATTTTTATTCACCCGACTAACATATTACAAGTTCTAACTAAAAATATACCCCTGCGCCTTACCTAATATGGATAACTTATCTAAGGCTATCAAACACCAACACCTACAACTGATGTACGTTTTCCATATACAGTATTTATTCCTACAGGAAGGCGCAAAGGACTTAAGTTCTGTACCCTCACTAACATTATTAGTATTAAGCTAAGCCTAAACTACTTAACTCTATTTATCCCTCGACTAATAACTCCCTCTGCCCTATCAAAATTCGCATATATTTGCACATTCTTATCTTATCATACATATTATTCAGTCCCAACAAGAGCAATGATATATACCCATGCAGTACTTGCACTACTTATAGAAGCTGTTATTCCATGAAAAATTCCCTACAAAGTAGAGACTAAGAACAAATTCGGGTGGAAACACCTTCTTCCACATATTTGAAGCGACCCAAAATAAAAATAAGCAATGTATGATTGTTTACGTTAAACATTAGCAATGAATATGGATGGTGTTGCTCCCAATTGCACACGCAAGTGTACGTGGTCGCACAAGTAATACATGGCTCTTTTAGAACCGGGTTGTCGTACCCAAGGGACTTATGATCAATGTATATCAATTCAATTAAGTCTATAATTTAAAGAATGTATTAACGATATGGTTTTGATTACTACTACTACTAAGAACAATTTAAATAATAAACTAACTGACAAGGATAACTATAATTTCGGTGTTTTAATCAATTAAGGGACAATTCCAGGGCTGTAGCATGCTTTGGGTTTCATGTATCACATCTCATGGAAATAATCAATTTTAGTTATCACATTACTGATTTACAGGGTTAATTTTATGATCATGATCTCTCGACCTCTAATCGCCTACTCCAACTAGCTGTCTAACTACATCGTTGAGCGGGGATAGACAGTCCTAATTGGCGAGCATTTATATTTCATCCTGTTTCGTAACCAAGCTAGGTGTTCGTCCGGGCGTCACTCCTAAACACGAATCTAATCAAAGTTAGAACAAGCTCTTTACATTCTCTGGTCTATCTACCTCTTCATCTCTCGAGTCCAAGAATAGACAATAGATTTATTTCTATGGTGGCCTAGCATGAAATACTAAAACAAGAATGTAAAAGTAATGTATATGATAACCAATAATCAATTCAAAGCAATTCGATGTTCAACAATAACCCATAGCTACAGCCCCAGAACAAGGGCGTTTAGCCACACATAATATTCATAAACTCAAAAATAATAAGTTTCATAAAATTCAAACCTAAAGAAGAAATAGAGAATTGAAACCAAAGATGAATTGTAATCCCTTGCTCTTGATCACCAAAAAGTAGCTCCCTAAATAATTATTTCTATGGACTATTTATAGATGTAGAAAACCCCGAATAAAATAATTGAGTCCAAAACAAATTAGGAACCCAAAACCAAAACGGAATTGGATTCCTACGTGAAACTGCTTCGTCTGTGCATATTTCCGCCGCCTTTCCTATTTTTGTTGCTGCTGCTTTCAATAGCCTCCACGTGGCAATTAGGCTTTCAATTTGCTTTCTCTTGCACTTCATATATATTATATATGATTATATTAAATTTAATCCATTAAGCTGCCTGCTTGATTTCCTTCTATAAACTTTCATCTTTAATTCGTTTTAGCTCCAAACTTCTTTAACTTTACACTAATTTAATCCTACAAATAAAATACACTATTTAGCACAATCCATAAAATCCATGCTCAAAAAGGACAAATATAAATAATAAATATGAGGCAAATAATGATAAGAAAAAATATTTTTGACCTCACATCAACACCCCACACTTAAACTTTTGCTCGTCCTCGAGCAAACATTTTAGCTCATCTCAAAAATCATACTAGGAAGCCATCACTTTGGTTGATACAAACAATTAGGCCTTATTCAAATTTCAACACATCAAGTGCACTTCTCAATTATTATGCAAGACATCCAAATAAACAACAAACCTCTAACCTCCTAACCTCAAAGAAGGACTCTGAACTCATCAAATTTAAGTTTGCTCACCTACTCTCGTCAAAGAAAGCTAATAAAATCACCTATCTATCATGAAACAAGTACCCTCACAAGAAGAAATAGTCCACACACTCAATTCAAAAGATTGAATATAAATTAAGGACTTCACATCAAAGATCAAATCTCACACTCACCAATAAAATTCACATGTATACTCAAAGAACCATATGCTTGCCCATTATGTACATCTCCACAAAAATAGGACTTTAACGGGTTGTAATGTAGGCTAGGGGACGGGTAGGAAAACTATATAATAGTGACTTAACTTCTCTAAGCACTTTGCAATTTTAGACTTCATCACCTATTATTTTCTTCTCTTTATTTTCAACCCTCTCTTCAACAATTATTTCACAAATAAATCTGATGATCTGAAGAATGATTCAATCATTTTTTTATTTCACAATAATAATAAAAAAAAATTTGTTTCAAAGGATTTTTTTTTCTTTTTCTCCTTTTTTTTTTCATGTCACATTCTTTCGAATAGGGCTTTTTCACACTTTGTAGCTATCATTGATTTCTTTTTTTCACTCAACCATCCCTTTTCTTTTTCCAGATATAACAATTATAATCAGTCTATGCTACAGTGCTCAAGTAAGCAAGGTGCAAAAACTAGGGATTCAACAAAATAGTTAAGGGCAAAATACGGCTACCAACAAAAGGCTACAGGCTCAAAAGGGCGAACTAGTGATATAATATCTGAAAAGGCTAAAATTTATAAGACAAATCAAAGAAAGCCTATTATCATCTCCTAAACTGAGCAACACTTTTTATTTCGCTTCAATAACATGCAGGGCAAGTTCTAGACTAAGATGCAAAACATGGAATAAACAAATTCTCACCACACATGGCACAAGTATCAATCAAGATGGATCAATTCCACTTCTAAGAGAGACAAGATCATAACAAACTACAAAATAAAATAAGCTATTTACAAAGTCACAACCATGAACCTCGGTGTCAAAGAGTCTGCAATTTCAATAGCAATCAAGCATTCACAAGAAAGTACTACTCAAAATTAGGCCTAAATAGCAAGAATCACACAACTCAAAAGAGTCTTTTCTTTTCTCTAAAAAAATAAATAAATAAAATAAAATAAAATAAAAAATTTACTCCCTATCGGTTCGAATGGACTATCCTCAGGAAAAGAACCGAAAACTAAAGCCAAGGAACCCATCCTAAAAAATACAAAAAAAAAACTCGATAAAGCAGTAAAAACTAGAAATTCATTCCTCTACCCCACACTTAAAAGTATGCTATGTCCCCAAAGCATCAAATAAAATTTAAAACAAGGGTTAGGAAAACTCCATGAGGCCTCTAGGCCTAGATAGTAGCATGGTCTCTTAATTTTCATCAAGGGTCATACGCACCCCACACTTAAGCTCAAACGTGCTCCTTAGCTCCAAATTTTTGGGTATTCAAACTTCCCCTAATCTGCAAAAAAACAAGACCAAAAGAAAAAAAATGACACTATCTAAAAAAAATAATAAGAAGCTACACTACCAATTGGGTTGCCTCCCAATAAGCGCCTATTTTAATGTCGTGGCTCGACTCAGCTTGGATCATTCATCATTTAGCTCAAGAGCTTCACGATCTCGATCTGTATTCTCTCCAAAATAATGTTTGACCCTTTGCCCATTCACCAAGAACTAGGGGCCAGTTTTGTCTCTAAGCTCTACCGCGCCATGTTGAGTCATCCTCACCACTTCAAAGGGTCCACTTCATTTAGATCTTAGTTTTCCGGGGAACAACCGAAGTCTAGAGTTAAAAAGTAATACCTTTTGCCCCGGAGTGAAAGTGCGAGGGATTATGTGCTTATCATTCCATCTCTTGGTCTTCTCTTTGTAAATTTTTGCATTCTCATAAGCATAGAGCCTAAACTCTTCAAGTTCATGCAATTGACCAATTCTCCTTCTACCGGCTAGCTCAGGATCAAGATTCAACTTCTTTATAGCCCAATATGCTTGGTGCTCTAGCTCCGCTGGAAGATGACATGCTTTGCCGAACACCATGTGATAGGGAGAAGTCCCTATAGGTGTTTTGTATGCAGTCTGATATGCCCATAATGCATCATCAAGCTTCTCAGACCAATCTTTGCGCTGCGCATTCACTGTTTTCTGCAGTATTTGCTTCACCTCACGATTCGAAACCTCCACTTGACCACTAGTTTGAGGGTGATAATTTGTAGCTACTTTATGCCGTATACCATACTTAGCCAGAAGATTCTTCACAAGAAGGTTAATGAAGTGCTTACCTCCATCACTTATGATTGCCCTTGGAGTACCAAAACGCGTGAAAATGTGCTTCTTGATGAATTTAATCACCACTCTTGAGTCATTCATGGGAAGAGCAACAGCCTCAACCCATATAGACACATAATCAATAGCCACAAGAATATATTGGTTTCCACTAGATGGTGGGAAGGGACCTATGAAGTCAATACCCCACACATCAAAGATTTCCACCTCAAGAATATTATTTAAGGGCATTTCATGTCTTCTTGGTATCATGCCCAACCTTTGGCAATGATCACACCCCTTCACATAAGCCATAGAATCTTTAAAAAGAGAGGGCCAAAAGAAGCCAGATTGCAATACCTTGTGAGCCGTGCGTTCTCCTCCATGGTGTCCTCCATAAGGACTTGCATGACAACTCTGGAGCACTTGCTTGACCTCATTCTCCGTAATACATCGCCTCACCACTTGGTCCACTCCTTGTTTGAACAAGAATGGCTCGTCCCATATATAGAATTTAGCATCATGCATCAACTTCTTTCTTTGTTGGGTTGTTGCGCCAGGTGGAAACACTCCACTCACCAAGAAATTCACAATGTCCGCATACCAAGGCACTTGGGAGATATCCAAAGCCATCAACTGCTCATCCGGAAACTCCTCGCGTATTTGTTACCCTTCATGCACATGAGAGAATTCTTCTAACCTTGACAGATGATTAGCGATCTGATTTTCAGTACCCTTCCGGTCTTTGATCTCAAGATCGAACTCTTGAAGAAGCAATATCCACCGAATTAGTCTTGGCTTAGCATCTTTCTTGTTGAATAGGTACCTAATAGCTGCATGGTCAGTATAAACAATAACTTTGGTACCTACCAAATATGATCTGAACTTGTCGAAGGAGAACACTAAAGCAAGTATCTCCTTCTCAGTCACTGTGTAATTAGCTTGAGTAGTATCAAGGGTCTTGCTCGCATAATAGATTGAATGGAACACTTTGCCTTGTCTCTGTCCTAATACTGTACCCACTGCTACATCGCTTGCATCACACATGAGTTCAAATGGCAACCCCCAGTTAGGAGCAACCAAGATAGGAGCTTGAATTAAGTTCCGCTTCAGCATCTCAAAAGCTTCTAAGCACATCGCATCGAAATTGAATTTCACCTCCTTTTCCAAAAGACTGCACATAGGTCTAGCAATCTTGGAAAAGTCCTTGATGAATCTCCGGTAAAAACCTGCATGTCCTAAGAAACTTCTTACCCCTTTGACAGAAATAGGAGGGGGCAATTTTTCAATAACTTCCACCTTTGCTTTATCTACCTCGAGTCCCTGTTTAGACACTTTATGACCCAAAACTATACCTTCTCGGACCAAGAAGTGACACTTCTCCCAATTAAGCACAAGGTTAGTGTCTTCACAGCGAGCAAGCACTTTATCAAGGTTTTGAAGACATACCTCAAAAGAATTCCCAAAAACGGAGAAGTCATCCATGAATACTTCCATAAAGTCCTCCACCATATGATGGAAAATGGCCATCATGCACCTCTGGAATATGGCAGGAGCATTGCAAAGCTCAAATGGCATGCGTTGAACGCATACGTGCCATAGGGACATGTGAATGTAGTCTTCTCTTGATCCTCAGGTGCGATCAAAATCTGATTATATCCAGAATACCCATCCAAGAAGCAATAATACTCCTGTCCTGCTAAACGGTCAAGCATTTGATCAATAAAAGGGACAGGGTAGTGGTCCTTTCTTGTGGCATCATTTAATTTCCGGTAATCTATGCAAATTCTCCATCCGGTGACAGTTCTTGTTGGGATCGACTCATTCTTGTCATTCTTCACTACTGTCATACCTCCTTTCTTAGGTACAGATTGCACATGACTTACCCATTTGCTGTCAGAGATAGGATACACAATTTCTGCATCTAACCACTTGATCACTTCTTTCTTCACGACCTCCTTCTTCAAAGGATTCAGCCGGCGTTGGTGTTGCGCACTCGGTTTATGGTCTTCCTCCATGTAAATTCGATGCATGCACAAGGCCGAACTAATTCCATGAATATCAGACATTTGCCAGCCTATTGCTTTCTTCCTTTTCTTCAATATCTCCGAAGCCGCATCAACCTGTGCTGCAGACAAATGCGCAAAAAGTATAAAAGGTAAGGTTTCATTAGAGCCAAGATATGCATACCTCAAGTGTGACGGAAGCGATTTTAACTCCAGCTTTGGTTCTTCTTCTATTGAGGGTTTGGGAGGAGGACCCAACACTCGATCTAATGGTTCCACTACACCTTTTTGTGAACCAACTAGCGCTACATTAAGACAAGTGGCCAGTTCTTGTGCTTCTGCATCTCCATCTATGTCATGCCCCACCAAAACTTTTTCCAAGGGATCCTTAGGAGTTATGCAATGCGATTCTACAGCAGGGTCTACTACTGTAATGGCAGACAACTCTTCATAGACAGATGGAAACTTCAAGGCGCGATAGACATCAAACACCTCCACCTTATCATGAGCTCTCATAGTCAACTGCCCAGCTGTTACATCAATCAATGCTCGCCCTGTAGCTAGGAATGGTTGTTCCAAAATAAATGGAACATCCGGGTAGGGCTCAAAATTTAGGACAACAAAGTCCACATGAAAGATCAGCGACCCAACTTGCACCAAGACATCTTCTACTACTCCTTCCGGCCTTGCCACCGACCTATCGGCCAATTGGAGGATGATTGTGGTTGGTTTTGGACTACCCAACCTAAGTTTATTGTATAAAGATGCCGGCATGAGGTTTATACTAGCACCCAAATCACACAAACCACGGGCATGAACACTTTGACCAATGGTGATTTGGACTATGAAGCTGCCCGGATCTTTCAACTTTTTGGGTAGTCTATTCTGAATTCTCGAACTGCACTCCTCCATGAGTGCCACTGTTTCATACCCAGTCAATCTCCTCTTATTCGCCACTATATCCTTCACATACTTGGCGTACTTAGGAATTCCCTGTAAAATATCAACCAAAGGGAGATTAATGTGAACTTGTTTAAGGAGAGACATAAACTTACCGAAGCATTCGTCCTCGTTCTGCTTTTTGAACTTTTGAGGAAATGGAGGGGGTGGTTTTATTTGAGGAACAATCCTCTCAACATTTGCATCTTGAACCACTTCTTCGAGTTTCTTTTCTTCTCTCACCGCCTCAGAACTTCTCTTCTTTGGAGCTAGTTCCTCCAGTTGTAATCCACTCCTTGTACTCACCGCATTTAGTTGCCTTGGGTTAGTATCCGTGTCACCTGGAAGACCTCCAGGAGGACGCTCATTGACTACATTAGCCAATTGTGCGAACTGCCTTTCCAAATTTTTCTGCGCTAATTGGGTGCTTCTCAACTCTTCTCCCAACTTCCTATAGTGTTCTTCATTTTTGTTGTTGATTTCTGTACTTAGCTTTTGGAACAGCTCCTCATTAGTCATGCCCCTTTGCTTCGCACCTTGATTATTTGGCTGTTGAAATTGTTGTCCATTACCTTGTGGTCTGTATTGGTTCTGCCCTTGAGCCTGATTTTGGTGTTGATTCTGATTTCCACCCCATGAGAAGTTGGGGTGGTTCCTCCAACTTGAGTTATACGTGTTCCCATAATTCTGCGTACCTCTACCTCTTTGGGCATTCCCTAGATAGTTCACAGAGTCTGGGTTTTCACCGCAAAAATCAGACACATGGTCTCCACTTCCGCAAACTTCACACCATCCTTGTGGTTGGTGTACAACATTTACCTGTGCTTCTTGCTGCCCGACTGATAACTTCTTGAGCTGAGTGGTGAAGTTAGTTGCTAGCGCATCCAATTTTGCATTCAGTGCAGTTAATTGATCCACTTTCAAAACACCTGCAGCCTTTGATGTTGTGCTCCTTTGCATATCACCATTCCAATCCGGGTTGCTTTCAGACATTTTGTCCAAGAGCTCCACTAACTCATCATAGGTCTTCTCAAGAGCTTGCCCACCTACTGCAGTATTCAATAGAACCCTAGAATTATATTCAAGGCATTCAATAAAGGTATGAGCTAATACCTCATTTGCCTGATAGTGATGTGGACACGCAAGCAATAGTTGTTTAAATTTATCCCAGGCTTGGTACATGTTCTCTCCGCTTCTCTGCTTGAAACTCAATATTTCACTTCTCAATTTTGCAGTTCTGCCTGAGGGGAAGAATCGATTAAGGAACTTCTTTGCTAACTAATCCCATGTGGTGATAGAGTTGGGAGGCTAAGAGTCTAACCATCGCCTCGCTTCTCCCAAAAGTGAAAATGGGAACAAGGTCAATTGCACATAATCAGTTGATACCCCATGTGGAATATAAGTGCTGGTTATCTCCAGAAAGCCTCTGAAGTGCACTTGGGGATCTTCATGGGGCAGGCCAGTAAATTGCCCATTGGTATGGAGGAGATGCACCATGGATTGTTTCAACTCAAATCTTCCACCCGGCGGTGGTTTTCGTATACTCGAGGTCATACTAGTGGTGAGTGGGACTGCCACATCACGAACTGGCCTCGGAGTTATCCCTGCAGGTATCTCCATGTGTTCTCTTTCCACGTGTTCTCCACGATCGTCAACCGGGTTCTCCTCCCGGTTTTCTGGGAGATCATATCCTAATTCCCGTTGTCTTCCAAGATTCGCCAGCTTTTTTCATTGTTGAAGGGCTCGTTCAGGTTCGTCGTCTAGTTCAACAAGATCACCTTTGCGAGCCAGACTTCAGATCCTAATTGCCTGCAATATAGAACGGCTAAGATCAAGTTGTTAGCACTTCGAATAATCACTAGTAGCGGCGCCAAAAACTTGTTGCTCCCAATTGCACACGCAAGTGTACGTGGTCGCACAAGTAATAAATGGCTCTTATGATCAATGTATATCAATTCAATTAAGTCTATAATTTAAAGAACGTATTAACGATATGGTTTTGATTACTACTACTACTAAGAACAATTTAAATAATAAACTAACTGACAAGGATAACTATAATTTCGGTGTTTAAATCAATTAAGGGATAATTCCAGGGCTGAAGCATGCTTTGGGTTTCATGTATCACATCTCATGGAAAGAATCAATTTTAGTTATCACATTACTGATTTACAGGGTTAATTTTATGATCATGATCTCTCGACCTCTAATCGCCTACTCCAACTAGCTGTCTAACTACATCGATGAGCGGGGATAGGCAGTCCTAATTGGCGAGCATTTATATTTTATCCTGTTTCATAACCAAGCTAGGTGTTCGTCCGGGCGTCACTCCTAAACACAAATCTAATCAAAGTTAGAACAAGCTCTTTACATTCTCTGGTCTATCTACCTCTTCATCTCTCGAGTCCAAGAATAGACAATAGATTTATTTCTATGGTGGCCTAGCATGAAATACTAAAACAAGAATGTAAAAGTAATGTATATGATAACCAATAATCAATTCAAAGTAATTCGATGTTCAACAATAACCCATAGTTACAGCCCCAGAACAAGGGCGTTTAGCCACACATAATATTCATAAACTCAAAAATAATAAGTTTCATAAAATTCAAACCTAAAGAAGAAATAGAGAATTGAAACCAAAGATGAATTGTAATCCCTTGCTCTTGATCACCAAAAAGTAGCTCCCTAAATAATTATTTCTATGGACTATTTATAGATGTAGAAAACCCCGAATAAAATAATTGAGTCCAAAACAAATTAGGAACCCAAAACCAAAACGGAATTGGATTCATACGTGAAACTGCTTCGTCTGTGCATATTTCTGCCGCCTTCCCTGTTTTTGTTGTTGCTGCTTTCAATAGCCTCCACGTGGCAATTTGGCTTTCAATTTGCTTTCTCTTGCACTTCATATATATTATATATTATTATATTAAATTTAATCCATTAAGCTGCCTGCTTGATTTCCTTCTATAAACTTTCATCTTTAATTCGTTTTAGCTCCAAACTTCTTTAACTTTACACCAATTTAATCCTACAAATAAAATATACTATTTAGCACAATCCATAAAATCCATGCTCAAAAAGGACAAATATAAATAATAAATATGAGGCAAATAATGATAAGAAAATATATTTTTGGCCTCACATCAGATGGTATCAATGTTAGTGTTGCATTATGTAGTTATATCCATGATTTTACAACTACCATAATCAGTCAGCAATTAGAGAATAGTACAATTTTTACAAGCTTACCCACTACAAACCACTCTATATTTACTATGCTAAATAATCACAACTACTTCGAACAAATTGGTGTAGGTGTACGACGCGAAACAAAAGGTTTTGTTTCCTGCAGGGAGTACTACTGTTATAAACTACAAGTTCGAACAGGCGATAAATCAATATTATTACTGTGCGGGAGATTGTTGCAGTAGTTTGTTATGGACATATATATTAAAATAGAAACAACACGACTTGAATATTATAGATTCGAGCAATCAAATTATCGAAGGGAGATACTCCAAGGTATTGTTGATAGTGTCATTGCAGGTGAATGTAGAGGAGACAAGGTAGGACAGAGGGTATTACTACCAAGATCGTTCATTAGAGGACCTAGGGATATGTGACGACAATATATGGATGCTATGGCGTTGGTTCAAGAGTTTGGAAGACCAGATCTATTCATCACCATGACATGTAACCCAGAATGGGTTGAGATTCAAGAAGCATTACGTCCAGGACAACTACCACAAGACATGCCTGATTTGGTTACCAGAGTGTTTCGAGCTAAATTGCAAGACTTGAAAGAACAAATTTTCAAGAAAGAAAAATTCGGGTCGATTGCAGCACACGTTTTTGTGGTTGAATTCCAGAAGAGAGGCCTACCACATATACACCTACAGCTGATATTTAAAGAAGGTAATAAGATACGATCAGCAGATGAGTATGATAGATACATTAGTGCAGAAATCCCTGATAATGCCACACATCCAGAATTGAATGCATTAGTTATCAGGCATATGATACATGGACCTTGTGGGGAAAAACGTAAGATGAGCCCGTGTATGAAGGATGGACAATGTAAATTTCACTATCCCCGAACATTCAACAACAAAACAATACAAGGAAAGGATGGATATCCGATTTACAGAAGTAGAAATGATGGGAGAACAAGTGAGGTCCGTGGAATGCAGATGAACAACCAGTGGGTTGTACCTTATAATCCATATTTGTTGATGCGATATAATTGCCACATTAATGTTGAGGTCTGCTCAGGCGTTAAAGCCATAAAGTATCTTTACAAATATATATATATATATATAAAGGCCATGATAAATGTGCCGTATACATAGAAACCGACGATGGATTAAAGGTCATTGATGAAGTCAAAAGCTTCCAAGATGCACGTTGGGTGTCTCCACAAGAAGCAATGTGGAGAATATATGAGTTTAACCTAACTGAAATGCAACCGGCAGTTATCAATCTACAATTACATCTTCCGGGCAAACAAGCAGGTACTTTAAATATTTTCCCACATAGCATAGATATTAACAATTTCTACCCTAAATACTAGATGCGCTTATATTATACCTACTAAACGATATGTAGTGTGTTACTAGAAGAAGCAAAATATACAAGGTATCATGGGATTAGACTTTGTAAACAAAACTATGCTTACCGAGTATTTCAGGATGTGCTCTATAGACATTGAGGCTCGCAAATATCTCTACCGAGAATTCCCCGAGCATTATGTTTGGAACTCCCAATCAAAAATTTGGACTAAAAGAAAATCTTGCACTGTCATTAGCCACATAAACACGCAAAATGAAGATACTAACTAAACCTACTCAATATCGCAGCGAATCCTAGAGAAGGAGAAAGGTATTACGAAAGACAATTATTGAATCACGTTCGAGGCCCCACTTCATTTGAAAACTTACTCACTGTTAATGGTAAGCATTGTGAAACTTTTAAAGAGGCAGCCAAAGAAAGAGGATTATTAGAATCCGATAACAGCATTTCAAAATGTTTACGCAAGGCTGTCACCTTCAAGATGCCCATTGCCCTTCGAAATTTGTTTGCTACAATCTTAGTTCATTGCAACCCAACAGATGTGAGAAGTCTCTGGGACATATATTACACTGATATGTCGGATGACTTTCAAAGGAGGCATTCTAGCACAACTGAGGAACAACTGCAATGTACGTTGGAAAGTATTAATTATTACTTGGAGAGTATGGGACAAAGTGTTGACAAATATGATCTGCCTCAAATAAAACAACAATTACATCAAACTGACCCACATCAATGTAGAGAAATAATAGAAGAAATGAATGTGAAGGTGCCATTTGAAGATGTTGAGAATCAATCAAAGTTGAATCAACAACAAACACAAGCTTTCAATACCATTCTCGAAAGGGTCAACTAAGAAACATCGGGTTTATTTTTCATAGATAGGCTAGGGGAATCGGGAAAAATTTCATCTATCGGGCATTACTGGCCAAGGTGAGATCAAAAGGTATGATAGCATTTGCATCTGCAACAAGTGGTGTAGCAACAACAATATTGCCTGGAGGCCGTACAACACACTCAAGATTTGGCATTCCCCTACAAGCAAATGAGACAACAATGACGAATATGTCAAAACAAAGTGGAGGTGTGAAACTGATTAGACAGGCAAAGTTAATAATATGGGACGAAGCACCCATGGCTAAGCGACACACCATTTGAAACTGTCGACAAAAGCTTTCGGGATATAATGGATACTGATGTGCCTTTTGGAGGTAAAGTCATGGTATTTGGAGGAGACTTCCGTCAAGTTTTGCCTGTTGTACCAAAATCTACGTGAGTAGAGACGTTAGTTGCAAGTTTGGTCAGGTCATATTTGTGGCCTTTAATGGAAAATATATAACTTTCAAAAAATATGCGCGCAATAGCAGATACAAGATTCAATGATTTTCTACTACGTATTTGAAACGGAGAAGAGACCACACTAAAAGACAATTTAATAGCACTACCGAAGAACGGGCAATCTTAGCAAGTACAAATGAATTTGTAGATACTCTAAATGAATTGATGATTGAGAAATTCCAAGACAAACCAAAACATATATCAGTTTTGACTCAGCGGAAGATGATACCAACAACTACTATCAAGAAGAATACCTCAACACCTTGACGCCAAATGGACTCTCTCCATATAGGTACATCATCAAATCCATAAACACTTACACCTATGTCTTATTATTATGTTACTGCTAAGGTAAAAAAAGAACAAAACACTTACGCGATTACGAATACTTAACAATTCATCAATGTTTACATTGTATAACATTAGGTTAGTTCTGAAAGAAAATGCGCCCATCATGATGCTGAGAAATCTCGACTCTCAAATGGTTTGTACAATGGGACACGATTGATTTGTAGAGGTTTTGACAAGAATTTCATACATGCCTAAATAACAAGAGATCAATATGCCACAAAGCAAGTGTTTATTCCAAGAATACAACTATCACCACCTGAGAATGAAGCATATCCTTTTAAATTTATTCGAAAACAATTTCCAATACGTCTATGTTTTGCAATGACAATAAATAAGGCACAAGGTCAAACAATACCGAATGTTGGATTGTACCTACCACAACATGTTTTCGCATATGGACAACTCTACGTAGAGCTATCCAGAGGAATATCTATGGCAAAAACAAAAGTATTGGTCATGACTGAACAGCCAGATTAGCACACACAAACATACACAAGAAATATTGTATACAAGGAAGTTTTAGGTGAGATTTCCCAATAGGAATAAACATACACACCACAGGAAGCTAATGAAAGTTAAATTGGATGTACTCATAAGTTTGGTGGAAGAGGAATCCATATGAACAACACCAGAGCACTACCAAATAAGACATTAATTTTCTGTATATTCAATTGTCTAATTATACCATACAATTATTGTACACTATTTACGGGGATATGTCCTTCATGACACAACCTAACTAACAATCCAAAGTGTTAGGTCCTACACAATCAGTTACTAACAAATGTCGTAACAACAAATTCATAATATGATGCTCGACTATACATGCCATACAACAACAAGAAAAATTGTCTGTCTTGGCACTAACTATGGCGTAATGAATACTAAATTACAAGTCCATATTTTGAACAACTGAAATATGCATTAACCATACACTTCTCCGTGTATAAGCATCTCAAGACTTGCCATGCACGTGCAACACCCGTGCACCTGCCGTTAGCGTACTCCTTTGCCACTCAACACAATCGTTCATGAAGAGACATGCCTTCCAACTCTCGCATTCTGCACATTCACCAGCCTCCGTCCCCAAACAGACGGAACTACTCGCTATCCTCTCTTAAAAATACACCAACGCAGATCCTGCAACAAACAAACTGCAAATACCACAACAAACATCCAACATCAGTAGAAAACAAATAGGTAACCCCTGCTATATCATCTATGCCCTGTTACTGCCTTAGTAATACGAAAATATGTCGCTACTACTTTATACGCTCTCACCCTGCAACGACAGCCTGCCTGGTAATGTCGAAGATGCTACTGTGGATTAATGATTTCTACATTGTCAATTACAGCATTTGCCCTTCAATGCCATGGTTCATTATCTGCTTCCAACCCATGTAATGCAGGTATAACACCTCCCTTCATAACCTGCTGTCTTTTCTCTGCTTTATGTACAAAACATGAGGAAGACTGCACATCTCTGTTTGAATATAACTTTACAAAAGTAGTAGCCATCATAACTAAGGATGTACATTACACATTTTTATATGGAGCTAAACATCGTGTGACCACGTATTTGTTGTTTGCACGCCACTTCCATCTTACGTGAAACCAACTGGTGGTAATTACGACCATGTATTGGAATACTTTCATGCCTCATTCCAGTTGTGTTGGAATTCTGTTCCCTTCATGTTCACTGGGCAGTGATCACTGCTCCCCTGCATCAGAAAAGTTCTGTATATATCATAAGTGCTGATTTTACCACTTAATAATCACTTTCTCTTGTGATTTCTTGCTTTCAAATAATCACAAATGACTACTTATGTGTTTATTATGACTATTTCAGGTAAACACCTATCCAACAGCATTGACGTGGAAACGACCCAAACAGGAGCTAAAAACTGCAGTTGTTGCAACGGGAAAAATCCCAGCTCCTTCCAGCTTGCGCAACAGCATCCACCCCTGCAACTCCTCTTTTGCAAAATAGTGCCACCCCTCCAAAATTCAAATAATAGTAGATCCTCCCACCAGCAAATAAATGGTTGCCATAGTGAAGTTCGCACTTGCGACAAATAGTCGGCCCGGCCGGCTGTCGACCTATGGTGACGACCAAAGTTGATTGTCACAAATATAGTACGAATACACTTTCCTAACTGTATCAAACTCAAGCCGGGGAAACCACGTGCGGTAAATCTAATATATATATATATATATATAAGAATGTTAGACATGCTGATGTGGCATGCCTATAAGGGCTAGAAACCTATTTATCTTTTTTGTGGTTTTTTTGACCATTTTTCAAATTTTAAAATACAAAAAAGTTCCCCTAAATATTAAAGATAGTCACATTTATTTCTTTCTTTAACAATAGCCATATTTAATTTATTTTATCATTAATGCTATTATTCTCTTTTCCTTAATATTTTTCAATTTCTTCTTTTAGTATTTTAATATATATTTTTTATAATAAAACTCAATTAAGGAAAACACTTAATAGTCATCCCATTACAATTACTCAAACGTACGCTATCTATCTTTTCATCTTCTTATGTTACTAATTCTTTTGCTAACTATAAATACTAAAGCAAATATCCTTCATGCACAACATTCTGCCTTTTTAATTCATAACTTCCTTTTCAATTTTTCTTCTTTTTATTTTGCTTCTTTTCATTAGAAACTCTTTTCGCAAGAAGTTTCTTTCTTCTTTTTTTAATTATTTTTTATTTTATCATTGTTGGTGTTGTCTCCACAATTATTAACTTTGTATGTAATTTCATGCCTGGTTTTTATTTGTTAGGAAATGGGAGAGAGCGACATATATATGACCTTATTTGCGAAAGAAACTCGTCAAAATTAAGCTTGAAGAATATCAATCATTAGCGATATATCAAACTTTATCTACATATATTTTTCTGTTACAAGCTTGCATATAGTTATAGTGTAAATTCAAATGTAACAAATTTTATTTTTCTAAGGTAAATTCCCTATTTTAAATTATTTAAGAAATAAGTATAATAATTTTATGTCAAATTTAGCGCCAGCTAGCGGAATGCTTTACCGAATGCGCCAAACAACCTCTGGTGTTGGGCCTACGTGTGCCAACTCCAACTAGGAAACTACTACCGCGTGGGCCTAAGCTCCTGAACCGACAGGAAGAAGAAGCGCACCCGAACCCCCCTTCTTACTACCATTTTAGAAGGTGAGACAGAAGGATTGAGATTCTCGTAAGTAATGTTTGAAAGCACTATTCCTTGATCAAGTAATTAAGAAATCTCCTTATTAAACCTTTATTAAATAATTTGCATACAAAGCAGAGGTGCGAAGCGAAGGTGCGGTCCATCTGCAAAAAAACCAATCACAGAGACAAATTAAAAGATATTCCCACCTCCGAGAGCTGGGGTTCCCCGCGGGGTTATTACACGTATTCCCCCGGGGTAGCTACAAGCATAAGCCGGTTTAATAACTTACGTAGAGTGATCGTAGAAACTATTCGCAAGCTTGCGCACACGTGGGAAAGTTGAAGCTTTCTGAGAATGGAGAACCCCCGACGACCGTGGAGGCCTGAAAACAAGACAGTCCGTAGCTTTTAGACAGCTAACAGCTAAGCCACTAATCATACAACTGATAAAATAAAGTCTGTCACTACTGAGACAACTCATAAAAGTCATTTCAGGTTCAAAGGCTAAAGCTTCTCTTAGGAGAATCCCTTCGCTACACTCGACTTTAAGGCACCTACGAACTCACTCATAAGGAAACTCATCAAGTAGGTTTTTCGAGTCTTTCAAGGATTTTAGGTGAGAAGGTAGGGGCAATTTGGCTCAAGAGGTTTTATTTTGGTTTTGTCAACAAATGGTTTAGGCTTAAATGGTGCCAAAATGGATGCTCACAAGGTAGTCACAAAGGATATGGAAATTTGGGTTCCCTCTTAGAATTTCTACCCAAGATCACGCCTTACAGTTACCAAGGTTTAGACAATTAGACTAACAAGGCAAATTCTAGGATTCCACACACATGTTTTCAATTAAGGCCTCGTCACACATGACACTTCGAATACACTCATTTAGCACATCCCAAAGAGTCAAAAGTGTACGTGTGATGTTCAGCACATCCCAAAAAAGTCAAAAGTGTACGTGCGATGTTCATTGCAAGGCTCACTTCACAACGCAGCTAGTCAACAAAGAATTCAAAGAGATCGCTAAAAAATGCAGTCACATCAATTTCATTCTTGAAACACCAACACTATACATCATGCCATCATAAGTACTATTCAAGACATCGATATTGAACACAATCGATCCTCAAATTATTATCAATGCAAACTCAAGTATTTCACAATTTTTAAAACTAATGAGGTAGTTGCAAACTTGAGACAAACACAAGAGGCATCAAGAGATAAACTCAACCAATTGAAACACTCTAATATAAACAAAAGTAAAATACTATAATCATCCAAAACTAAAAAATAACAAAATACAAAGCAAAAGGAGAATATTGGCACAAAGACCCTAACACCACCAAAAATAAATGTGCAGTGTCATCAATGCAAAAGTAATAATGTACAGGAGGAAAAGTAAAAAGGTCCCCTTGACAGGCTAAGCCTGGGGAGTGCTCTCATCTGGGTCTCGGGAGGCGTAGCATCATCTGAAGCATCAGTGCTCGACAATAAAGTCACAAGAGGCAGCAATGTTGTATCTACTTGGGCATTAGTGCCCGTCACATCACTAGGAGGAATGGTGGAGTCTGAAGAGACTCCACTGGTACCAACTGCTGAAGTCTCCCAAAGAGATCTCTCCAGTGTGTCTAGGACAATCAGCTTCTCAGAATCCTGCAACTCCATGAGTGTCCGTGCAATCCTATGCTCATCCTCCTCTCTCCTGACCTCATCCTCATCTGTCTCCTTGGCCAAATCATCATCAGCCCTCTCATCATCAACATCAACATCATCAGTAAAATCTCTACCATATAATCCACTCTGTTGCATAGGTGGTTTACTGCTGGGCATCATCGGTGGCATGGAGGCAGGTGCATCAGGTAGGGGAACCTCTCCCCACAACATCAAAATATCTGTAGACCTCAGATGGTCTACATCCTCTCTCAAAGTAGCAACCTCGCTTCTCATGATGTCAAGCACACCGGAACTACCCTTGGCCTTCTCCTGGGCCTCTAATCTAGCAGTGAGGTTGTCTAACCTCACACTGTAGCCCTCAATAAACCTCTCACATCTAGTCACCCTCTCCCTCAACGGGGCCATCACCCTCTCAATTGCCCTATCAATCAGCCCGGGCATGCCCCTCTAAACCCTGGTGGCTCTAACATCCGCAGACCGGGAAAGACTGCCCATTTGATAAATCAAGGCCTGGGTAAATGGGGACTGATAACGCTCAAATACATCTATCATGATTCAAGATGTAAGCGGTCATTAGTAATATGAACCCAACAAGGAGTTGGGGTCGATCCCACGAGGAATGGGGCTAAGTTAAGAATTCAAATACGAAGTATTAAGGTGATCTAGCTTTTTGTAGATGCAAAACACGTGAAACGGTGCATAATGTAAATTTTCAAAGTTTCAATTAACAAGCTAGCTGAGTTTCAATGAATAATTTCAATAAAACATAATTTTTCATAATGTAAATTTACGAAGTTTCAATTAACAAGCTAGCAGAGTTTCAACGAATAATTTCAATAAAACATAATTTTTTTTTAAAAATTAATCAATGAGAGAAGGGGACTTATGGATGTGTGAATGTTCAACCACCAATTTCACTAAATGGGTCATCACCAATTGCCTAATGATGTTGATCTGTAATGGGTAGGCACGATTATCGCTATGATAGCTATTTTGCAACCAACTACCATGCTTTCAATTGGGTTTTACCAAACCCCAATAGGCTAGACAATCAGAGCACAATCTTATGCCTTAATTAAATCCACTTTAACAAGCTGAGTAGTACAAGTAAGAACTCATACAATTATCAGAAATTAATCCCACTCAAATGCATATTCAACAAGCATACAAAGAGATATAAGCTAGAATTAAATTTGAAACTTCAATTCATAATATAAAAACATGGATTAACAACTGAATCCACTCTAAATCAACAAGTAATTCAGCAATTGATAAGACCCATAAGCTAATTAGCTGTTTGAACACATAATCACACCCCTAAGGCATCGGGGTTTTAGCTAATCATAATGAAAGTGAAGAATTGGTTACCAAATGCATTCTCCATTGAGTTTGTCAATCTTCACACATCAAATTTAATCAACTAAAAGTATACCCAATGTTAGAATCTTCCCAAAGAAAAATTCAAAGAGTTCAATCACCAAGAAAAACTAAGTAGTCTAGATACAACTCTCTTCTCTTGTTCAATAAATTTTTTTTTCTCCCCTCTCTCTCATTTGAAATCTTCTATTTATACTTCCCAAAAGTTTCCCATGATTTTGAATTTGTAGATAAATCGGTGGCATAAGTTATGTCTCGCCCTTCTATTCAGCGACACGCTGAATTTCTCAATCTCACCCTTTCGATTCATCACATCGGTGCTGATTTCATCTTGGAACTTTAGGCGATATACATTGGGGCTCGCCGTTTGGATCGGTGACACGCCGTTTAGATTGGTGACAAGCCATCTGGTCTATCAGCTCGCCGTTTTGACTTAGATTTTTCCTTTGCTCCCTGGAACTTTAGGCAAGGTCCTGTCCACTCGGCGCATCGCCGAGTTGACTTTGGCGAGCCTCAGCCTTTTAGTTCCTTCAATTTTTGCACTTTTTTTGACTTCCTTTTGCAATATATTGGCTTCATCCCATTCCTTGTCCCTCATGTTGCACACAAACGGTTTAACATCAGTTATGGGTGCACAAAATGGCATTAAGGACACTAAATTGGCACAAACGAAGCTATAAATGAGTTAAAACTATTGACTCATCAACACTCCCAACTTAAACTTTTGCTTGTCCTCAAGTAAAATAAGATATCGCTGCATTCAACAAGGGTGTCTACAAACAATGCTACTTTAGAACTTACATTAAAGAGCACACAAGGCCAAGTTTAAGATACAAGGATCAAATGTACACCAAAAGTATCAAATTCTAGCTAGCCATCATCAATTAAAGTTCAAGCTCACAAATGCTCACCTAAAATGCAAAATTATGCCCACTAAGGTGCTTGAATGCCCTTACAACAAAAAGGATTCCATTCTCTCATCCAAACTCCAATAAAGATCAACGAACCGGAATCAATACTACACTCACACTCTCAAAAGAGAAAGAGTTTGCATAACTTTGTCCATAGGCTTGCCCGAGTTTTCCATCTAGCCGTCACACTGTTCATGCGGGATCACAAAGGACTTTAGAGGCTTGTAATGGGGCTGGGGTTTAAGGTATGGTCAATTTTTGGATTAGTGGCTTTACCTTCATGAAGCATGGCTTTCATTTCACTCCACCTTCCTTTTTCTTTCACACATTTCAATTCATAGCAAATCCTTTGTTACTTTGCATTGCTCACAACATTTCAATGAGTACCCCATTTTATTATCAACTTTATGCACAAAGAGAACACCAATTCCCCCTCCCCCCCGTATATATATATATATATATATTGAGAGGGGTTTCAACTTCTTCTCTTTTCCTTTTTTAAGCACTTTTCAAATGATCGGATTCACCAAACTCTAGCTCTCTTTCTCTCCTCATTCTCACCACACCCCCAACTTAGGCTTTTGGACTAAGTTGGTAATTTAAACTGGCCAATACTTCATGAAGATTTAAGTGGGGGAGACATGAAGTTTCAGTAACAGGCTAAAGTTTTTGTGCTAGTGTTTCAATCAACAAGAGGATAGGCTCAAATGGTGCCAAGCTGGGTTCACACTCTCACAAGGTGGCCAATGGAAGTTTAGCAAAAAGGTTCACCCTCAAAAAATTATGCCTAAGATCATTTTCCCACAATCACCAATGCTGAGCCAAACAGACTACTAGGGCAAGTTCAAGGCATCATCACACCCACTTTTCAAGTACAGCTCGCCACTCATGGCATTCAAACACAAATTTGGGTCACAATTCTACGAGTCAAGCTTGCGTGCAACAGTCATTGCAAGACTTACCATCGATAATTTGCTAGTCACAACAAGAGGCTAATCGTTTACACAAGACTATGCAACTCCAATTTACCTTGTTGGACGCATGCCCACATGTTGTTCGATTAAGAGCACTATTCAAGTCATCGATATTGAATACAATCGACACTCAAAAGCACAAGAGAACATCAACTACTAAATCGACACAAAATCGCAAAAGATAAACTAAGATAAAGAGAGATGCTACTAGAACTCAAACCCATATCAAATAGTAAGCGAAGTATTCAAAACAACAAAACAATTTAAGTAACAAATAACCTAAAAGTAAAAAAACAACCAAAAAGCACCACCCCACCAAAAAGGTAAAGCAGTGTCCTCAATGCGAAAAACAAACAAATTAAAGATAAAAGAAGTGCAAAAGAGTCCCCCTGTCTCGCTAAGCTGGGGGTGTGCCCTCAGCCTGGGCATCAGTGCCCGGTGTGCTCTCCACAGGTGGGTGAGTCCCACTCAACACGATCATGGATGTGTCTCGGAGAGGCTCAGCAGTAGCGGCCCGGACCAAATCTCCCTCCAGGTCCTCTAGGTCGGCATACACCTTTCTATCCTACATGTCACAATCCTCCTCATGAGTCTCAGATGTATCAGACACACCGTCATCGTCAGCAACCGGAGCAGCACTAGTGGTGGCAGGTGGGGGATCATCGGCTCTCGGATCCTTTGGCACGCCTACACTCCCCCAAGGCATGGTGATGTCGGTGGATTTCAATTCATCCACATCCTTCCTCAACCTGGTAATCTTGGTGCGAATGACTGTTAACTCTGTAGAACTGCGCTCACGCTGCTCACAAGCCTCAACTCTAGCTGTGAGGGCTGCTAAAAGCTCCTCATGCGATGTGATAAGTCGGCGCTGATTGGCCAACTCAGTGTGGATATGGTCAAGGGCAGCAGCTAGAGCCCTCTCAATCATCCCTAGGACAGCTGCCTCAACCCGAGAGGCTCGTACATATGCTGAATGGGCCAAGTACCCTATCTTGATGATCATGGCCTGAGTCAGAGGCCGGGGTCCAGGAGCTTAAGCAGGGGCAGATGAAGAAGAGGGACCCGGTGTATAAGTGGAAGTACCAGGAGCATCCAGAACAGGCGTACCTGACGGCTCAACTACGGGGGTGGGAGAACCCGTCTCCATGGCATCGACATCGACCGTTAGGGACGTATCAACTGGGGGTCTCCTCCTCCTCTCGGCCTCGTCCTTCTGATACTCAGCCTCGTCCTTCTGATACTCAGCCTTGATCCTCTGGATGTCACAAAACGAGGTCGAAGTGACCTCAACATCTGTCTTCTTATCAAAGGGAACACCCGCTCATCTACACATCTCGCTAATGAGTATCGGGAATAGTAGTGAGGTGTGCTGCTGCTTGGCCCTCATCAACATCTCCCGTTCGATGATCATCCCCAAATTTAGCAGCTGCCTATCAATAATGCAACCTAAAAGTGTTGCCTTCGGGTGCCGGAGGATGGACTCATTTTGAGAAGGCATGAGGTTGCTACTGGAAAACCCAAACCAATACCGAGCCATTATGTTTAGATCCCATTTTTCTATGATGGCTCTGGTATCTAACCAACAGCGGGAGGCATCACTTATTAACGGTGCCAACCACCCCTTCAACGTCTCCAAACTTCCTTTCAACTTATCTTCCAAAGAGTGTCAGAATCTATAGGTGCAGCCCAGAACGTCATTTATTTCTGTCTGGCTACACTTAACCTTCTCGCCCCTCATAATGACAAAGTCCACATGCTTCATGAATTGGGCCAACTTGTTGACCCTCGGGACTAGGCCGGAGTAGGCAGCATAGAATTCGCGAACCCATGTGGGGACATATGGACTCTGGGGCTGCGTGAAGATATGAAATTTATGTACCCGGAGTGTCTCCCAGACTACGAGATATCTATCCACCACTCCATCAGTAGATAGACTCTTCTCCTCAAGTATTGTACGTGCACCCATGGCCTTCAATCTATTCATCAACCTCGGAAGATGGGCCGGGGCTGGAATTGAGGCTGGAGCAGTAGGAGCAGAAGTTGATATAGTCGTAGGCTCAGGTATAGTGGAGGAACTGTTGACCCTATCCAGGGGGTCATGCAAGCGCTTGGACCTCACTTCAGCTCGGGTTCGTTTAAGAAGTTCCCCGATAGGAGTCCTGGACTTCTCACCTTGAGAGTGTCTTGACTTTGTGGAGGTGAACTGTATCGACAACTTCTCACACTTCGAGGAGGACTCTACCACAACCTGCTTCTTTTTTTTCCCTTTCTCCTGGGTTGCAGGTTGTTTTGGTTTTCGTGGTCGCTTAACCTCGGAGGCAATCTCTATGCCTTTGCTTCTCTTCTTAGGAGGCTTGGTAGTGTTAACTTTGCGGCGAGGCATATCTAGTAAACAAAACCAAACCAAAAATAAAGATCGATCAAAATAAGGGAGAAAGAAACTTAAGCAAAAATATAAAGAAACAATCGCCAAATCGATCGGCGAATAACCTAATGTTATTAGGCGAGCAAAGGAAGCATCACCGAAAATGACAGAACCAGCTCAGACAAAAATGCATGCACAAAGGCGATAAAAAGAACTACTCGGCACGTCACCGCATACACTCGGTGAGCACAAGGGGAATCGCTGAAAGTTACAGAACATCTAGACCACAAAGTAGCTACAAAAAGGCGATAAGCATGCAAAAGGGCGAGTCGCCGAGTGGAACAGCGAGCCCGACTTAGCTTGCCGAACCACCAAAAGGCAACAACAACTTCAAAATTTTTACGGTTATCAACAAACAACCCAATACGCAACAATTAAAGCTCAATCAACAACAAGTAGCCTATACCCATGCCCAATTATACCTCGGGGTACTCAGACTTCCCCAAAATTGAACTGAAAACAACAAAATGATGATTTTTCCTTAAGAAAGACGTCACTCAATCTATCATTGGGCAAAATTAAGCCATTCGATTGAATTTGGGGGCAACTGAGACTTCACCCAACATAAAAATAACAACCCACAAGCAATTAAACTGAAAGCCCACTCCCCAAATGAAACAATCACACAATATTGTAAAGGATTACTCAAAGTAGGGCATCAAGGCAATGAAATGCAATCATAGTAAACAAGCACACAAGCGATCAAACACCCAATCATTCATAACTTGGCTTTACAATTCACGGGGTTCAAAAATTGAAAAACATTATCAAGAACTAACCTCAAAGCCGAAAATACCAATGCACACACGATGAAAATGGGGTTGGGGCGCGCCTTAAGCACTTCATGACCAATCAACAAAAATAAGAAGCAATACAAATGCAAAAGTGTGTGGGTGTACAAGTATGGGAGGCAAATTTTGAGAATTATGAAAGTTTGAATTTGAAAGGATTAAAAACTCTTCAGTTCGCGCCCCAAGGGACGATAATAGTAATGTCGCCTTTCTACTCGGCGATGCGCCGAGTGTTACCTTCTCCGCTGAAAGTTACAAAAAATCAAGCCAACATTGAAGTCTAGAAGGCGAGAAAAATTGGGGTCGCCGATCAACTCGGCGATGCGCCGAATGAGGCAGCTGCTCGCCTAAATTCCAGTGTATTTTGTGACTTCAATCTTCAAGTTTTGATGAATTTAGGCGATCCCAGGGCAGATGGGCGATTCGCCCAATGGTGCAGCCCCTCACCTAATTGCCAACTTTTGAAAATTCACACTCCAACCTACACATTCAACACACGTTATTAAAAAACAATAAGATAGAGCTTGGGTTGCCTCCCAAGAAGCGCCTTATTTAACGTCATGGCACAACGGGACCCTCTCCGAAGTAGAGCTTCAGCCTTTGCCCATTAACCTTAAAGATCGTACCATTCTCACCGTGAACCTCAATAGCTCCATTTTCAAACACACGATTAACCTTTAAAGGACCTGACCATTTGGACTTGAGGTTCCCTGGGAATAACCGCAAACGCAAATTGTAGAGCAATATATGATCGCCAACCCAAAACTCCCTATGAAGTATTTTGGAATCGTACCATTTCTTCATTTCCTCTTTATAGAGGGTAACACTCTCAAAAGCGCGAAGCCAAAGTTCCTCCAACGCATGCAGTTGGTCAACCCTACTCTTGGAGACAACATCCCAATTCAAATTAATGGTCTTCAAAGCCCATAGTGCCTTATGCTCGAGTTCCACTGGGAGATGGCATGATTTACCAAATACTAACTGATATGGTGACATACCAATTGGTGTTTTAAAAGTAGTGCGATAGGCCCACAAAGCATCTTCCAACCTTTGCGACCAATCTGAACGATTTGCATTCACGGTCTTGGCTAAATTTCTTTAATTTCCCAATTAGATACTTCAACCTGCCCACTTGTGTGCGGATGGTAAGGGGTGACAACCTTGTGCTTTACTCCATACTTGGTCAGCAACGACGTAAACAATCGGTTGCAAAAATGTGAACCCCCATCACTAATAATCGCCCGTGGTGTGCCAAACCTTGTAAAGATATACCGCGTAAGGAATGCAATCACAGTTCTCCCTTCATTGTTGGGTACGGCTATAGCTTCTACCCACTTTGACACTTAGTCAAAGACCACCAAAATGTATTTGTTCCCATAAGAGCTCACAAAAGGACCCATAAAATCAATTTCCCACACATCAAATAATTCAACTTCAAGGATCGGGGTAAGGGGAAGCTCATGTCGATATGACACTCCTCCTTGCTTTTGACATGGAATACATTTGCGGACAAGGGAGTTAGCATCTTGGTACAATGTTGGCCAATAATATCCACTTCGCAATAACTTGGAAACTGTTTCGTACCCCACTATAGTGACCACCAACTGGAGAAGCGTGGCATGAACTAAGTATAGCATCAGCTTCGACTTCCGGCACACACCTCCTAATTATATGATCAGCACATTCTCGAAATAAATAGGGCTCATCCAAAAAATACTTTTTTCGCATTAAAGAGGAATCTCTTACGCTGATAGAATCAAAGCGCCTCAGGTACAATCCCACACACGACATAATTTGCGAAGTCGGCATACCAAGGAATAGAACCAGGAGAGATCGTCATGACCATCTCATCCGGGAAAGCATCCTCAATATCCTTGTCGCTGGACACCACAACATTCGTTTCGAGTCTTGATAAATGATCCGCGACTTGGCTTTCACACCCTTTCCGATCCCTGACCTCAAAGTCAAATTCTTGTAGCAGCAGTATCCACCGAATCAGCCTTGGTTAGCATCCTTCTTAGCCATTAAGTAGCGGATAGTTGCATGGTCCGTGTGCACCACTACTTTAGTTCCCAATAAGTAAGCTCAAAATTTCTCGAAACCATACACTACAACTAACAATTCTTGCTCGGTAACAGTGCAGTTCCGTTGAGCCACATTTAAGGTCTTGCTAGCGTAGTATATCAGGTGAAACAACTTGCCTCTACGTTGTCCCAGGACAGTACCCAAGGCAATACTACTAGCATCATACATTAATTCGAATGGGCTACCCCAAGTCGGGGCAACAATGACCGGAGCTGACACAAGCTTCTCTTTGAGACACTCAAAAGCAATCATACAGGCTTCATCAAACAAAAACACGCTGGAATTCTCTAGAAGTTTACATAGTGGATGAGCAATCTTTGAGAAATCCTTAATAAATTGCCTGTAAAAACCTGCGTGTTGTAGGAAATTTCGGACACCTTTAACAGAGACAGGAGGTGGTAACTTGACAATCACCTCAACCTTTGCTTGATCTACTTGTATACCTTTCCCTGAAATTTGGTGTCTCAAAACAATCCCTTCTTTTACCATAAAATGACATTTCTCCCAATTAAGTACAAGGTTAGTTTCGATACACCTTTGCAAAATTAGTCCCAAGTGTTCAAGGCATTCTTCAAATGAGTCACCCACTACGGAAAAATCATCCATGAAAACCTCCATAGAGCCCTCAACCATATCAGCAAAAATTGATAGCATACACCTTCAGAGCGTTGCCGGTGCATTACATAGCCCAAAAGGCATGTGTTTAAATGCAAAAGTTCCATAGGGACAAGTGAAAGTCGTCTTGTCTTGGTCCTCAGGGGCTATAGAGATTTGATTGTACCCGGAATACCTATCAAGGAAAAAATACCATCCACGCCCCGCTAACCTATCAAGCATCTGGTCCATGAAGGGCATGGGAAAATGATCTTTCTCGGTTGCTGAATTCAGCTTCCTATAGTCCATGCATACCCGCCAACCTGTGACTGGTTGCATACATACAAGTTCACCTTTTTTGTTTGGTACCACAGTCATACCCCCTTTCTTTGGGACACATTGAACTGGGCTTACCCACTTGCTGTCTGCAATGGGATAAATCACACCTGCATCTAACCACTTGATGACATCTTTTTTAACCACTTCTTGCATTGGAGGGTTCAACCTCCTTTGGTGCTCTACGCTGGGCTTACAATCAACTTCCAACTAAATTTTGTGCGTACAAATTTTGAGAGGAATTCCCACTATGTAAGCAATTGTCCACCCAATAGCTTTGATGTACCATTTCAGCACACTCACAAGTGCCTATACCTGCTCTTCAAGTAAGTCAGCTGCAATGATCACCAGCAAGGTATTTTCAGCTCCCAAGAATACATATCTAAGATGGGAAGGAAGAGCTTTTAACTCAAGCTTCGGGGGTGCTTCAATGGATGGCTTCGCGGGAGGAGTTTCTCTATTCTTCAAATTAATTTAAAGCTTCAAAAGAGTTTTAGAGTGATAACCAACACCCGATAGAGCAGCCACTACTTCATCGTAATCTTGGATGTCTATCCCATCATAGTTCAATATCACAATAGCTAATGAGTCACCAATACAAGCAACCTCGCTAATACTAGCTACCGCTTCGTCGATAACATCAATAACTGACACCACATGGATGTCATTTGGTTGTTTCATGGATTTACACACATTAAAAGTGACTTCCTCTTCATTAACTCTAAATTTCAAGTCTCCGCTTTCCGCATCGACAAGTGCTCTCCCGGTAGCCTAGAATGGTTTACCAAGAATAATAGGGATCTCAACATCTATCTCACAATCAAGAACAACAAAATCTGCCGGAAAAATGAACTTGTCAACCCGTACAAGAATATCATAAAGAACATCGATGGGTCGCTTGATAGAGCGATCCGCCATGAGAAGTTGCATTGTGGTAGACTTGGGCTCACCTAACCCAAGTTGTTTGAAAATAGCATATGGCATCAAATTAATGCTGGCTCCCAAATCACACAACACTTTTGCAAATTTGAATACCCCAATAGTGCAAGGTATTGTGAATGCCCCCGGATCATCCTTTTTAGCAACCACATTTGACATAATAGCACTGCAACTATGGGATACTTCCACCATTTCAAAGTCCATACTTCTCTTCTTCGTGACTAATTCCTTCATAAACTTGGCATACCCCGGCATTTCTAGTAGTGCATCCACCAAAGGGAGATTAATTGAGAGAGAATTGAAAATAGAAAGGAACTTTTGGAATTTCGTATTGTCGTCTCTTTTCTTCAGCCTTTGTGGAAATTGGGGGTTTACTTTGGGCAACGGTTTGGGAGGAACCGATTTAAACACATTCTCCACCTTAGATGTAGTGGTTTTACCCGACTTAACATCTTTGGACAACCGACATCTTTGTTGGCCATGTCATTGTTCACCTCATCTTCCATACCACCCTCATCATTTACAATATGTGGACTTTTATTCCGTTCAGCCCCATTGTTCTCAGATGCATCGTTACCCAAAACTTTTCCACTTCGAGTAACAAATGCCATACATTGAGCATTCTCGTTCTTCGGATTGGCTAAGGTGTCACTGGGAAGACCACCAATTGATCTCTGGATCAGTTGAGTAGAGATTTGAACCATTTGAGACTCAAGATGTTTAATTGAAGCGGAGTGAGAAGTGACTGTTTGATTTAAAGAAGAAAAATCAGTCTTCATCTCCTTAAGTACTTTGTCTGACCCTTCCACCTTGTGC
Source organism: Solanum appendiculatum (assembly GCA_018342035.1). NCBI lineage: Eukaryota > Viridiplantae > Streptophyta > Magnoliopsida > Solanales > Solanaceae > Solanum > Solanum appendiculatum. The sequence continues at coordinate 55,078 of JAGDQO010000805.1, forward strand.
AAAATACGAGCAAGCATATCTTCAGTTCTATAATTCTGAGGATCAGTCTTTGGTTCAGTAACTTTAGGACGATCATGCAGAGGCACATATCGATCTTGCTCACCATCCCTACAATTGGCACCTCTATCACGCCACTCACGACTATCTCTCCAACCACTACCTTGTTCTTTGTTCCAACCTTGATTCCCACCCGGCTTTTGATAGGTCGGATGAGAACCCGTCATTTGATTCGACATAAATTAGACTTCTTCATTGTACATGGTTTCAAATGCAGCATCATCTGGGCTCATAGCAACTGCGTTTATGACTTTTGATCCCACACCCATAACATGCTTAGTTAACAAGTCCATCTGAGTCATCATCTTGGCCATATTCGCATCACGTTCTTGGTCTTTCTCAATTTGCTCCTTGGTCATTCCGACTACAAGAGGTGATACTTGATCTTCTCTTGTGTGCCAAGCCTGGTTAATCTTTGTCATGTCATCAAGCAAGGCTTCTGCAGTAGGAAATGGTTATCTCATGATTCCACCTTGAATCAAACGATCAGCAATAAATTTGTTTACCAAATCAAGGCTATGGTAGAAGTATTGCAACAACACTTTTCAGGTAACCCAAGAGTAGGACATTGTAGAAGAAGCTTTTGGAATGTAAGCCATGTCTCATGGATTGGTTCACCATCAAGTCTCTTGAAGTTCTGAATACCATCTCTCAACTTCACAATCTTCAAAGGAGGAAAGAATCGTTCAAGGAATGCTTCCGTTAGCTCCACCCAAGAAGTAATTGAATCTCTTGGTAATTCAGCCAACCACTTCGTTGCTTCCCCATTTAGAGAGAAAGGAAACAACCGATGTCAAATTGAATCTTTAGATATGTTCTTAAAGGTGAACGGGCTGCACACATCCAAAATTTTTTGAAGATGTTCATGTGGATCCTCATGAGCAAGTCCTCCAAATGATCCTTTGATTTGCAACAGCTGAAGCATAGTTCTGGTCACATGAAAGATGGCATTACCCACAGTAGGGGGCAAGCGAATAGCTCCCACACTTCCCACTTGAGCTACATTGAAGTCGTTCAGATTACCAATGTCATCATTCACATGACGTATATCATCATTCTGACTAACAACACTATCAGCGTCGTTCATGTCGTCACATGTTGAAAATAAACAACGAGAAAGCTAATAAGTAAATTGACTACAATCAAACTAATTCACTAGAATATGTCGGTATAAGAATTCTAAACGCCATTCCCCCACAGCAGCGCCATTTTTGATAACGCTCAAATACACCTATCACGATTCAAGATGTAAGCGATCGTTAGCAATATAAACCCAACAAGGAGTTGGGGTCGATCCCACGAGGAATAGGGCTAAGTTCAGAATTCAAATACGAAGTATTAAGGTGATCTAGCTTTTTGTAGATGGAAAATACGCGAAAGGGTGCATAATGTAAATTTATGAAGTTTCAATTATCAAGCTAGCAGAGTTCCAACGAATAATTTCAATAAAACACAATTTAAAAAAAAGTTTAATCGATGAGAGAAGGGACCTTAGGGATGTGTGAATGTTCAACCACCAATTTTACTAAATGGGTCATCACCAATTGCCTAATGATGTTGATTTGTAATGGGTAGGCACGATTATCGCTATGATAGCTATTTTGCAACCAACTACCATGCTTTCAATTGGGTTTTACCAAACCCCAACAGGCTAGACAATCAGAGCACAATCCTATGCGTTAATTAAACCCATTTTAACAAGCTGAGTAGTACAAGTAAGAACTCATACAATTATCATAAATCAATCCCACTCAAATGCATCTTCAACAAGTATACAAAGAGATATAAGCTAGAATTAAATTTGCAACTTCAATTCATAAGATAAAAACATGGATTAACAACTGAACCCATACTAAATCAACAAGTAATTCAGCAATTGATAAGACCCATAAGCTAATTAGGTGTTTGAACACATAATCACACCCCTAAGGCATCAGGGTTTTAGCCAATCATAATGAAAGTGAAGAATTGGTTACCAAATGAATTCTCCATTGAGTTTGTCAATCTTCACACAACAAAATTAATCAACTAAAAGTATACCCAATGTTAGAATCTTCTCAAAGAAAAACTCCAAGAGTTCAATCACCAAGAAAAACTAAGTAGTCTAGATACAACTCTCTTCTCTTGTTCAATACAATTTTTTTTCTCCCCTCTCTCATTTGAAATCTTCTATTTATACTTCCTAAAAGTTTCCCATGATTTTGAAGTTGCAGAAAAATTGGCGGCATAAGTTGTGTCTCGCTTCTCAATCTCGCCCTTTCAATTCATCACTTCGGTGCTGATTTCATCCTGAAACTTTAGGCAATATACATTGGGGCTCGCCGTTTGGATCGGTGGCATGCCGTCTGGTCTATCAGTTTGCCATTTTGACTTAGATTTTTCCTTTGCTCCCTGGAACTTTAGGCGAGGTCCTGTCCACTCGGCGCATCGCCGAGTTGACTATGGCGAGCCTCAGCCTTTTAGTTCCTTCAATTTTTGCACTTTTTTTACTTCCTTGTGCAATATATTGGCTTCATCCCATTCCTTGTCCCTCATGCTGCACACAAACGGTTTAACATCTGTTATGGGTGCACAAAATGGCATTAAGGACACTAAATTGGCACAAACGAAGCTATAAATGAGTCAAAAATATCGACTCATCAGGGACGGAGAGTAGGAACTGGGGCAAGCATAACAACAGCAGCACTCATAGTAGTAGTAGGAGTAGGAGGCACAGTAGAAGATAAAGGCACAACAGTGGAGAAAGGTATACCTCCCTGCTCCTTCTGCTCCACAGAAGGAGCAGGTATGCTGGCCTTAGAAGCTAGAGTAGCCGAATTAACAACGAGTGTGGTGTCTGGCGGTGGCAGCTTTCTTCGAGCCACATCATCCCGTAAGCAATCATCCTCAATCCTCTGAATGTTGTTGGAAGAAGCTGGGGTGATCCGTACATCAGTATTCCCCCTAAAGGGGACTCATACATCCTCACATAGCTTTGTGATTAAGATCGGAAAAGGTAAGGAGGTTTGCTACGGACAAGCTGATAATTGTATCTCCTCCACAATGATAGACCCCACATTAATGTGCTCCCAATCAATGATAGTGCCCACTAATACCACCTTGGGATGGCGAAGGATAGATTCTTCGAGGGCATGATATTGCTGCTAATGAATCCAAACCAGTATCGGGCCATAATGTTTAAATTCTTCTTCTCTATTTAGGCACCATCAGCCATCCAAGGAGGGGAAATGTCAGATATAAGTGGGCCAACCAACCTTTCAAATAATCAAGGTCATACTGCATCCAGAGTGAAAATATCTCGGCTAGAAATTTCGGCATCCCTAATATAGTGTTAAGTGCCCTGGCGTGGCATTGCACCTTCTTTCCATGCACTTACACTTCATCAAGAGGCTTCCAAATTGTGCCCTTCCATCTCTTTGGTAAGGCATGTGCATAGACAGTATAAAACTCACGTACCCAAGCAGGAATATAAGGGTTTTCGGGTCGCGTGAACCCCTCAAACTGATGAAACTATATGGTGTCCCATATTGCCAGATGATCACTCATAACTCCTTCAGTGGAGAGCCATCTCTCCTTAAGAATGGTGCATTCTCCAGCTGCTCTGAGCCTATTGAGGGCTCTTGGAGCGATTATCAGGAGAACTCCTGATGGCTCTTGGGTGGATGAAGGTTGCACAAGTTTGGACTGGATATCCGTTCTCTTTCTTGCAACTCCCTTTGTAGGTTGCGCACTTGCTTGTGTAGATGTATGAGAGGTAGTAAGCTGTGATCGTCAGAAGCCTCAGATGGCTCATTGATAACTATGCCTTTCTGCTACTTCAATAGAGGAAGAGGGGGAGAAGAGTCTTTGTCGGATTCTATATCCGAAGTCACAATCTGATTTCTCTTTGTCTTAGCCATAACCTACAAAGCACACACTTTTAAACATAGAATCGGTGAAAGTTAGTTGAAATTAAACTCAATTGACAACACAATTCAAAATGTTTTCTGAGGCTCGCCTAGTTAGAAGGCGAATCGCCTTACAGGATGGGCGAGCTTCAGTGAGTTCGACAAATTAGACAAAATCAATTATCGAAGATTTCAGGCACAAAGGGCCGATCCGTTGGTAATCCTCCGAAGTTGTATTAGTAAAATACGACAAAATTTAACTAAAGATTAACAAAGAGAGTTATAAAAACTTACAAACTTTTATTTATATGAACATAAAAGGAGCTACAAGCGGAAGCATTAAAAACAATGATAGAGAGAGAGAGAGATTTTCAGTATTGGGAAAATAGCTGATGCCTTCTAAGGTGAGAGAATTCTTCCTTTTATAGACTAAGGAGTTCTCTTTTACAAAAGTTGATAAGACAATTCTTTTGACTGTCGATAGATGGGTCCATTGCTTTTTTATAAAGCATATGGGATTCCTTTTAGGAATAGTAATACGCCTCCTCGAATAAAGCAATTCCGACCTTTGGTCTCTGCTTTCTCCAAGAGCCATAATCCTATTCATAATCGGGGTCCACATATGACTGTGCGATTCCTTTGAGATCACACATGTCCCCGTTACTGCTTCCAGATGATGCTGCATCATTTATCAACTGCATTATCTGGGTTTCTGTATAATCTTCAAGATTATCCATGGCCTTTTTGAGCTTTGCCTTTAACTCTGCTTTGGATAATTTTGAGCTTGTATTACTGTTTGTTCCTGCAGTGAGGTTGGGGGCTTTGATTCCTGCTGGCTTAGGAGTCCACCCTTTGATCATAATTTCTTTAGCTAAGAAACGAATTTTTTCTATGTCAACCTTGGTAAAATTCCAAGTAATGATATATGATATTCTTTTTTGAATAAAAAATTTACAAAGTTTAATGTTTTCCGAAAGAGTAGAAATCTCTTCTTTGTTCTGAAATTCATCAAACCTAACATGAAACTGTTGGGGCAAAATTTGTAAATTTCCTCCAAAGATGTTCCACCATTCATAGAACCATCTGGGAATAACTGCTTTTATTACCTGTGGGCAATATTTAATAAACCAAGTATGCCTTGGTCTCAAATAGATAAAATTGAACCAGGCTGCTTTATAATCATGCCAATTATAGGTCTGAGGCCTGTGCTGCATAGACAAAGATATCGGAGTATGCAAATGATTTGTAAACCATTCAAATGGAGATAAAATCCTTTTAATAGTAAACCTTGAATATCTTATGAACTCAGGATTTTGTTCATCTCTGTTGTGTTCAATCTCGATAGATTCTGTGTCTATCAGAATAGCTTCATAGAACTTTCTGGTCTTGTAAGAGCAATCTGTATCAACAAAATTGTTATCTGTGTAACAAGGTTTCAAAAGAGTATCAATTCCAAGGCTTTCGTAATCCTTGTCAATGGCTAATAAAGGTAACATCTGGGTGGTTACAAACTCAAATTTTTCTTCTTTGACAGAAGGGATTTGCTTAGGAGCTGATAACTCTGGTTTGACGGCTTGAGCGAAGGATTCAGGAACCTTCATTTCATAACTATTTTTAGTTTGTACAAAGGAGCTTGATGCTTCTTGAGTGAAAGGTTTATTAGGTGAAGGTCTATTAGGCCTCATGTGAATCAACTTTGTTGGATTGGGAGGAGGTAATGCAGGCAATTTAGGATAGTCTGCCAAAAGAGTGAATTTATTATCAAAGACCGGTCTTTGTGGGGTTTTTGCCGGTGTTAAGGGTGGTAAGACGAATGGTTTCGCCATTTGTTTTCCTTCTTTAGAAGGAGGGTTAGGCTTGAAAGGCCTCATTTTTTCCCTGTAAAAATTCTCTTGTTAGAAAATCAGGTAAAGAGTTATTTTCTCCTTTTATAAAATCAATTTGAAAATCAAAGCTAGATAGTAGAGCTTGCCATCTAGCATATATTTGTTTTGAAACCAGATTTTTAACATCTTTTTCTAGAATTTCTTTAGCTGATTTACAATCAACTCTTAATAAAAATTCTTTGTTAATTAAATCATCTTGAAACTTTGTGATACATAGCACTATAGACTAGATTTCTTTTTTAACAGTTGAATAATTCTTTTGAGCAGAATTCCAGATTCCTGAAGTAAAACGAACTAATTGTTCGGGAGATTCTAGAGAACTTCTTTGTTTCAGGATACCTCCATAACCTAAATCAGAAGCATCAGTTTCAACTATCATAAAATCTTTAGGATTAGGAATACCTAAACAAGGAAGACTTGGGACTAACTTTTTAACTGTTATAACAGCTTGAGTTTGATCAGGTCCCCAAGGGATAGGGTTCTTCTTGAGTCTTTTATATAAAGGTTCACAGACCTGTCTAACTTTAGGAATGAAATCAGCAACATAATTTAAACTGCCTAAAATCCTTTGTAATTGAGTTTTGTCAATAATTTCATTAGGGAATTTTGACGAGAACTCAATGGCTCTACAGATAGGCTTATAGCTTCCTTGATAAAGATCATGCCCTAAGAATCGTACAGAAGTTTGAAAGAGCTTAATCTTTTTGGCACTAACAACTAAACCATTATTTTTTACAATCTTAAAGAATGTATTAAGATGCTTAAAATGCGAATCAATATCATCATAAAAGATAAGCACATCATCAATGTAAACAATAGACATGTAGCTATAATCATTAAAAATGCTATTCATAATATTTTGAAATTCTGAAGGGGCATTTTTAAGACCAAAAGGCATAACATTCCATTCATATTGTCCAAATGGGACATTGAAAGCAGTTTTATATTTATCTTTATCGGCAATTTGAATTTGCCAAAAACCCGATTTCATATCAAACTTGCTATAAACATTAGCCTTATAGGTTCTTTTTAACAAATCTCTTTTGTTAGGTATCGGGTACCTAATCCATTTTAAAACAGAATTCAGAGGTTTATAATTTATAACAAGTCTAGGTGCTCCTCTTTCTTTTTCAGCACTGTTGTTAACATAGAAAGCAGAGCAACTCCAAGGAGATTTAGAGAATTTAATAATTTTATTTTTCAATAAATTATCAATTTCAGTTTTACAATAATCCATCATTTCATGATTCATTTGAATAGGTCTAACCTTGGTAGTAATAGATTGTTTATTAAAACCCTCAATATAAGGTAATTCAACAATATGTCTTTTTCTTTCCCAAAAAGCATTAGGGAAATCAGAGCAAATTTCATCTTCATATTTTTTGTGAAGATTGGATATTTTAGCAAACATCTCCGGCGTTTTTAAAATTTGCTCAATTTTTTTGATTTTAATTTCTTCTTTGAGAAAATTAACATGCTGAGATAAATAATTTATACTAAAAACCGTTTTTTCTCTGATAAAATTACTTTCATCTTGGGAAAGAGTTTTAACAAAAGGAAAATGTAATTCTTTTCCCAATATGGAAGTAGTAATACCATTAAGATTAGTGATAAAAGGTTTTATCTGAGTGATAAAAGGTATTCCAAGAATAATATCTTCATTAATATCTTCAGTAATAATGAAATCATTAGTTAAACAAATATTATTATTGCAAATATGAGCTTTAGAAAGCTTATAATTAATTTTGAGCAACTCACCAGTAGCAGAATATAATTTAGAAGTACTTTTTTCTAAATACTTAGTAGGAACAATACCTTTAACAATGCAATTTCTATCTGCACCACTGTCAAGTAAAGCAATCTTGTTAATAACAAAATCTTTGTTTATAACAATTTTAACAGGAATATGATGGCTCTGTGGCCGAATAGAAGAGATTACAGTGATACCTGGACTGGAAGTAGTCGCAATATCAGAAGTGGGTTCTGCAGAAAGATTAATATTGCAGGGAGGATAATCTAAGTTATCCTTTTCAGGGGTTTCTTCAGTTTCTTCATCGAGATTTTGTTTGGCAATCTCTTTGAGGATTTTATCAGCAATGACATCAGTTTCGACTTTCCCAAGTCTAAATTTAATGTCTTTGATTTCCTCTTTAAGAGTTTTGACTTCATGATGAAGATCAGAAATGGTAGGTTCGGCATTTCTTTCGAACCTATTCATGATTTGCTTCATGCTGAAAGGTTCAACCATAGTACGAGCTTTAGGCTTTTCCTTTTGGTTGAGAATAAGATTCTTGAGTTCTAAAAGATATTTTTTTCTAGCTTCTTCATTATTAATGTGTTCAATAATGTCGAAGAGAGCTTCTTTAGAGTCATTACTAAGGACTCTGATTTGAGGAATATCTTCACAAACACAGAAAGCTTCTGTGCAGTTACAGTTTTTTCCAGATTGGCTAGAATCTGAATCATAATCGACGTTGATATTTTCTTCGTCGCTATATTCAGCAGAATTATCTGAAGAATCGGATAAAGGTTCTTCAAGAATAGAAAAAAGCTTTTCTTTTGTTGCTTCGTCTATTTCAAGACTATTGATCTTCTTCTGTTTACCAGACCTGCATTCACTAGCTCTATGGCCAGATTTTCCACAAGTCCAACATACATCCTCTTTGGATTTCTTAAATCCTTTATGCTTTTTCCTTCTTTTTGAAGATTTTTTGTAATCCCTTTCAGAAGTTCTTCTAGACTTACTACAATGAGTCTTCTTAGTTTCCTTGTTCTCCTTCCTGATTTTTCTTGAAGGAGGTGTTAGAGAAATAAACCCGAAGTCTTGACAGAAACTTCCTAATTCTCTTCTTGACGAAGATTTTTCCTTTTTAAGTTGATGTTTCAACTTAATATCTGTACAAAGTTCTAATCCCACATTGTTTATAACACTAATAAGATCTCCATAAGTCATTTGATCATAAGGAATTTTTCCTTCATTCCTATCTTGGATCTTTGTTCTTACTTTATCAGCAAAAAGCGGTGGAAGTCCGCTTACAAATCTTTCTTTCCAAAAGTCTAAATGACAATCAGGTCTGATCATTACCTTTTGCATAAAATTGTATTTATACCAGGTAAAATCATCTAATGAAGGACAACAAATGTTGTTAAGGATTTGGAGACTCCTGTCTAGAAATAACTTAGGTTCTCCGATAAAATGCTTTGCTATATGATAGAGAAGAGTAGCACAAGCATCTTCTTTAAAAACTTCAGTAGGGACTTCCTCAGTTCCCTCCATTTTAATAACAGTCTCAGTAGCATGAGTATCATAAATAACTCGTTTAGTTTCTTCTGAAACATAATTGTCCCACCAATGTTTTAACATACCTGTGAATCCTGCAACTATCATAGAAGCAGCTTCTCTGTCAGAAGAATTTCTTATTTTATAAGCTGTAATAGCTATTCCCATCTCATGGAGTTTATTATAGATCTGATGTTTTGGTAAACCATCGATGTTCCATTCAGTTATACTGCTTCCTTCATGAGAGGAAGTGGAGAGAAAAGCATTTTCCTCATATTGGACGTCTGGGAAAGAAGGTCTTTTTTGATAGTTTTTTCGGTTATGATATCTATCATTGGAGAGTTTTTGGACAAGATTATCTTTGTCACTAATGGTAGCAACTTTCTTACCATTCTTATCAGATATTGAGAAGTTGGCAAGTTTCTCATTGATCTTATCCAGAATATTGTCTGAAATATCAAAGGTATTTTGAGCTTGGGGTAATTTTCTCTGGAAAATTCATTGATTTTGAATATGGGATTCTGATCAATTTTCTGACTTTTATTTGAAGTGGATAAAGGGATAGGCTTTCCAGAAAAAGAGCCCTTTTCTTTGGAATCTTCTATTTGTCTAGAAACAACATGAAGAATTTGGTTAGTATAGTTATTTTGCTCTATAATCTTATTAAGATCAAGAGTAATGGGTAAAGAAGTAGGTTTCTCTGTGGAAAGGATTTTAAAAGGCGAAGCTTTTATATTGGTTCAAGAAATAGGGATATTTATTCCTTCAAGAGGAGGAGTAACATCTTCAATGACTTTGTTTGAAGTAGTGTACCATTTATGGACAATGACTTTAAGGGTTTCCTTTTGATCATCAATTTTTCCAGTCATTTCAAACCACTTAAAGAAGTCTATTTCACAACCAATTCTTTTCATATCATTCATCCAAGAACTTGCAAAATTCTCTCTTTCTTGAAGAGAATAAGTAACAGTATACCAATTTCTGTTGATTTGGTTATTAGGATGAGTCCAAGATTTTTGTAGAATCTTAGGATCTGGAGTAAAATCTTTTTCAGATTTAATCGTTTGTAAAAAATCAGGTACCGCATCCTTTTTATTTGAAGGTGGTTCCATATCACTAGATGTAGGGCTAGTAGGAATTTCTTGATAATAAACCTTTGGAGTATTTCCAGAAAAATCTACTCCGGTCATCTTTCCTGTACTATTGTCTCTGTGGACAAGTTCATCATCATCATCCTCCGGGGTTTTTGAAGAAGAGGGTGGGTGAGGAGCAGTCCTAGAAGGAGCGGATGGTGAATAATGAGGAGCCATCCTAGAAGGGACCGATGAACACGAAGCTCTTCTAATAGAGGGATTTCTAGATAAAGAATTCTCAAGGAATTTTAGATCTATAGAACCATCAGGGTATTGAATTACCCTTTCAATGCGAGATCTCTCTGAGTGAGAAGAAAAAGGTTGAGTAATTGCATCAAAATGCCATTCATCGTTAGAAAGAATGTCATTCCAATTGATAAGACGAGGAACGAATATAGAACTATGCTCATGATTGGCCTCCATGAGCATGGTTACACCTTTTTGGCTCTCAATTCGAGCCTTTGGTGCAAGAGTAGTAGACATAAGCCGATAATATACTCTATAGATAGTCACTATCTCTCGAGTATTGGCTTTGCTATTAAGATTTTTAGTTTTGACATTGAGTGTCAAAGAATCCATGACATTAGGATCATTAATGTCTATTGAAAAGTTAGGATAACAATTAAAGTAAACTGGGCCATCAGCTAGATTACTTTGAAGAACACCTAACAGAGAATCATCAAAATTATGAAATATGTCATCTCTAAGGAGGACACAAATAGGAATATCTAAGCCTTTCCTGAACAGGGGCTTAACAGCAACTTGCACTAAACCAATATGCAAATAATTGAATTTATTTTTATAACGATTAATATTGTTAGCATTCAACAAGCGAATAATTTCAAGAGAATTATTAATAGCAACAGTTGATTCACAAGTTTTAATATTGTGATTAACAAATAAATTAAATTTACCTAGATGATAAATAGCTTTAAAAGGTTCTTCTGGAATATTCCAGTTTTGAAGATCATTTTCAAGCTTAGCAATCTTAGTTGCTTGAGAAGATAAATTAACACTGTTTAAAATATGCTGGTTGGTTTCCATTTTTAAAAGATACTGTCTTAAGGACTTACAGACAAAATTATATTAAACATAAACAGATAATTCAAGCATGATTAAACAATAATAATATAATAACATGCAAAGAAATATTAAAGATCTAGATCTAGTTTCTAAGGGAGGTTCTCTTGGTTTTACATCTGTTCTTTCTCTAGAGTTATCTTGGCTACGGGATCACCATACAAGGTCTAACGCTCTCCTAGCTTGACGACCTATTCATTTCGGCTAGCCAACGTATGAACCGGGAATTATTAGGTTACCTCACACACTTAGAGAAGAATGAACACCTCACACCAATTATAGAAACAAGATTAAGAACATAATATTAATTAACATATTTAAATATTAAAATAGTTTAATCAAAGCTTTAAATAATCAGTTCATAATTAATATAAATTTTGTCATGCCCCAGACAGTATATGTACTTAGCTGCTCATGCTAGGTACGTATATTGCCAACCTGGCTCTGATTGCTAAAATATCCAATCTTCACAAAAAATTTGAAGATGAAATTTGCTCTGATTTCCCTAATGCTTTTTGGGAAAGAAAAAGACATATTGTTGAATTACCTTATATTAAGGGTTTTAATGAACAATCTATTACTACCTTGGCTAGACCTATTCAAATGAATCATGAAATGATGGATTATTGTAAAACTGAAATTGATAATTTATTGAAAAATAAAATTATTAAATTCTCTAAATCTCCTTGGAGTTACTCTGCTTTCTATGTTAACAACAGTGCTGAAAAAGAAAGAGGAGCACCTAGACTTGTTATAAATTATAAACCTCTGAATTCTGTTTTAAAATGGATTAGGTACCCGATACCTAACAAAAGAGATTTGTTAAAAAGAACCTATAAGGCTAATGTTTATAGCAAGTTTGATATGTAATCGGGTTTTTGTCAAATTCAAATTGCCGATAAAGATAAATATAAAACTGCTTTCAATGTCCCATTTGGACAATATGAATGGAATGTTATGCCTTTTGGTCTTAAAAATGCCCCTTCAGAATTTCAAAATATTATGAATAGCATTTTTAATGATTATAGCTACATGTCTATTGTTTACATTGATGATGTGCTTATCTTTTCTGATGATATTGATTCGCATTTTAAGCATCTTAATACTTTCTTTAAGATTGTAAAAAATAATGGTTTAGTTGTTAGTGCCAAAAAGATTAAGCTCTTTCAAACTTCTGTACGATTCTTAGGGCATGATCTTTATCAAGGAAGCTATAAGCCTATCTGTAGAGCCATTGAGTTCTCGTCAAAATTCCCTAATGAAATTATTGACAAAACTCAATTACAAAGGATTTTAGGCAGTTTAAATTATGTTGCTGATTTCATTCCTAAAGTTAGACAGGTCTGTGAACCTTTATATAAAAGACTCAAGAAGAACCCTATCCCTTGGGGACCTGATCAAACTCAAGCTGTTATAACAGTTAAAAAGTTAGTCCCAAGTCTTCCTTGTTTAGGTATTCCTAATCCTAAAGATTTTATGATAGTTGAAACTGATGCTTCTGATTTAGGTTATGGAGGTATCCTGAAACAAAGAAGTTCTCTAGAATCTCCCGAACAATTAGTTCGTTTTACTTCAGGAATCTGGAATTCTGCTCAAAAGAATTATTCAACTGTTAAAAAAGAAATCTAGTCTATAGTGCTATGTATCACAAAGTTTCAAGATGATTTAATTAACAAAGAATTTTTATTAAGAGTTGATTGTAAATCAGCTAAAGAAATTCTAGAAAAAGATGTTAAAAATCTGGTTTCAAAACAAATATATGCTAGATGGCAAGCTCTACTATCTAGCTTTGATTTTCAAATTGATTTTATAAAAGGAGAAAATAACTCTTTACCTGATTTTCTAACAAGAGAATTTTTACAGGGAAAAAATGAGGCCTTTCAAGCCTAACCCTCCTTCTAAAGAAGGAAAACAAATGGCGAAACCATTCGTCTTACCACCCTTAACACCGGCAAAAACCCCACAAAGACCGGTCTTTGATAATAAATTCACTCTTTTGGCAGACTATCCTAAATTGCCTGCATTACCTCCTCCCAATCCAACAAAGTTGATCCACATGAGGCCTAATAGACCTTTACCTAATAAACCTTTCACTCAAGAAGCATCAAGCTCCTCTGTACAAACTAAAAACAGTTATGAAATGAAGGTTCCTGAATCCTTCGCTCAAGCCGTCAAACCAGAGTTATCAGCTCCTAAGCAAATCCCTTCTGTCAAAGAAGAAAAATTTGAGTTTGTAACCACCCAGATGTTACCTTTATTAGCCATTGACAAGGATTACGAAAGCCTTGGAATTGATACTTTTTTGGAACCTTGTTACACAGATAACAATTTTGTTGATACAGATTGCTCTTACAAGACCAGAAAGTTCTATGAAGCTATTCTGATAGACACAAAATCTATCGAGATTGAACACAACAGAGATGAACAAAATCTTGAGTTCATAAGATATTCAAGGTTTACTATTAAAAGGATTTTATCTCCATTTGAATGGTTTACAAATCATTTGCATACTCCGATATCTTTGTCTATGCAGCACAGGCCTCAGACCTATAATTGGCATGATTATAAAGCAGCCTGGTTCAATTTTATCTATTTGAGACCAAGGTATACTTGGTTTATTAAATATTGCCCACAGGTAATAAAAGCAGTTATTCCTAGATGGTTCTATGAATGGTGGAACATCTTTGGAGGAAATTTACAAATTTTGCCCCAACAGTTTCATGTTAGGTTTGATGAATTTCAGAACAAAGAAGAGATTTCTACTCTTTCGGAAAACATTAAACTTTGTAAATTTTTTATTCAAAAAAGAATATCTTATATCATTACTTGGAATTTTACCAAGGTTGACATAGAAAAAATTCGTTTCTTAGCTAAAGAAATTATGATCAAAGGGTGGACTCCTAAGCCAGCAGGAATCAAAGCCCCCAACCTCACTGCAGGAACAAGCAGTAATACAAGCTCAAAATTATCCAAAGCAGAGTTAAAGGCAAAGCTCAAAAAGGCCATGGATAATCTTGAAGATTATACAGAAACCCAGATAATGCAGTTGATAAATGATGCAGCATCATCTGGAAGCAGTAACGGGGACATGTGTGATCTCAAAGGAATCGCACAGTCATATGTGGACCCCGATTATGAATAGGATTATGGCTCTTGGAGAAAGCAGAGACCAAAGGTCGGAATTGCTTTATTCGAGGAGACGTATTACTATTCCTAAAAGGAATCCCATATGCTTTATAAAAAAGCAATGGACCCATCTAGCGACAGTCAAAAGAATTGTCTTATCAACTTTTGTAAAAGAGAACTCCTTAGTCTATAAAAGGAAGAATTCTCTCACATTAGAAGGCATCAGCTATTTTCCCAATACTGAAAACCTCTCTCTCTCTCTCTATCAATGTTTTTAATGCTTACGCTTGTAGCTCCTTTCATGTTCATATAAATAAAAGTTTGTAAGTTTTTATAACTCTCTTTGTTAATCTTTCGTTAAATTTTGTCGTATTTTACTAATACAACTTCGGAGGATTACCGCCGATCCGTAGTTTTAACAAAAGGAAAATGTAATTCTTTTCCCAATATGGAAGTAGTAATACCATTAAGATTAGTGATAAAAGGTTTTATCTGAGTGATAAAAGGTATTCCAAGAATAATATCTTCATTAATATCTTCAGTAATAATGAAATCATTAGTTAAACAAATATTATTATTGCAAATATGAGCTTTAGAAAGGTTTTTAAAATTTGCTCAATTTTTTTTATTTTAATTTCTTCTTTGATAAAATTAACATGCTGAGATAAAGAATTTATTCTAAAAACCGTTTTTTCTCTGATAAAATTACTTTCATCTTGGGAAAGAGTTTTAACAAAAGGAAAATGTAATTCTTTTCCCAATATGGAAGTAGTAATACCATTAAGATTAGTGATAAAAGGTTTTATCTGAGTGATAAAAGGTATTCCAAGAATAATATCTTCATTTATATCTTCAGTAATAATGAAATCATTAGTTAAACAAATATTATTATTGCAAATATGAGCTTTAGAAAGCTTATAATTAATTTTGAGCAACTCACCAGTAGCAGAATATAATTTAGAAGTACTTTTTTCTAAATACTTAGTAGGAACAATACCTTTAACAATGCAATTTCTATCTGCACCACTGTCAAGTAAAGCAATCTTGTTAATAACAAAATCTTTGTTTATAACAATTTTAACAGGAATATGATGGCTCTGTGGCCGAATAGAAGAGATTACAGTGATACCTGGACTGGAAGTAGTCGCAATATCAGAAGTGGGTTTTGCAGAAAGATCAATATTGCAGGGAGGATAATCTAAGTTATCCTTTTCAGGGGTTTCTTCAGTTTCTTCATCGAGATTTTGTTTGGCAATCTCTTTGAGGATTTTATCAGCAATGACATCAGTTTCGACTTTCCCAAGTCTAAATTTAATGTCTTTGATTTCCTCTTTAAGAGTTTTGACTTCATGATGAAGATCAGAAATGGTAGGTTCGGCATTTCTTTCGAACCTATTCATGATTTGCTTCATGCTGAAAGGTTCAACCATAGTACGAGCTTTAGGCTTTTCCTTTTGGTTGAGAATAAGATTCTTGAGTTCTAAAAGATATTTTTTTCTAGCTTCTTCATTATTAATGTGTTCAATAATGTCGAAGAGAGCTTCTTTAGAGTCATTACTAAGGAATCTGATTTGAGGAATATCTTCACAAACACAGAAAGCTTCTGTGCAATTACAGTTTTTTTCAGATTGGCTAGAATCTGAATCATAATCGACGTTGATATTTTCTTCGTCGCTATATTCAGCAGAATTATCTGAAGAATCGGATAAAGGTTCTTCAAGAATAGAAAAAAGCTTTTCTTTTGTTGCTTCGTCTATTTCAAGACTGTTGATCTTCTTCTGTTTACCAGACCTGCATTCACTAGCTCTATGGCCAGATTTTCCACAAGTCCAACATACATCCTCTTTGGATTTCTTAAATCCTTTATGCTTGTTCCTTCTTTTGGAAGATTTTTTGTAATCCCTTTCAGAAGTTCTTCTAGACTTACTACGATGAGTCTTCTTATTTTCCTTGTTCTCCTTCCTGATTATTCTTGAAGGAGGAGTTAGAGAAATAAACTCGAAGTCTTGACAGAAACTTCCTAATTCTCTTCTTGACGAAGATTTTTCCTTTTTAAGTTGATGTTTCAACTTAATATCTGTACAAAGTTCTAATCCCACAGTGTTTATAACACTAATAAGATCTCCATAAGTCATTTGATCATAAGGAATTTTTCCTTCATTCCTATCCTGGATCTTTGTTCTTACTTTATCAGCAAAAAGCGGTGGAAGTCCGCTTACAAATCTTTCTTTCCAAAAGTCTAAATGAAAATCAGGTCTGATCATTACCTTTTGCATAAAATTGTATTTATACCAGGTAAAATCATCTAATGAAGGACAACTAATGTTGTTAAGGATTTGGAGACTCCTGTCTTGAAATAACTTAGGTTCTCCGATAAAATGCTTTGCTATATGATAGAGAAGAGTAGCACAAGCATCTTCTTTAAAAACTTCAGTAGGGACTTCCTCAGTTCCCTCCATTTTAATAACAGTCTCAGTAGAATGAGTATCATAAATAACTCGTTTAGTTTCTTCTGAAACATAATTGTCCCACCAATGTTTTAACATACCTGTGAATCCTGCAACTATCATAGAAGCAGCTTCTCTGTCAGAAGAATTTCTTATTTTATAAGCTGTAATAGCTATTCCCATCTCATGGAGTTTATTATAGATCTGATGTTCTGCTAAACCATCGATATTCCATTCAGTTATACTGCTTCCTTCATGAGAGGAAGTGGAGAGAAAAGCATTTTCCTCATATTGGACGTCTGGGAAAGAAGGTCTTTTTTGATAATTTTTTCGGTTATGATATCTATCATTGGAGAGTTTTTGGACAAGATTATCTTTGTCACTAATGGTAGCAACTTTCTTACCATTCTTATCAGATATTGAGAAGTTGGCAAGTTTCTCATTGATCTTATCCAGAATATTGTCTGAAATATCAAAGGTATTTTTGAGCTTGGGGTAATTTTCTCTGGAAAATTCATTGATTTTGAATATGGGATTCTGATCAATTTTTTGACTTTTATTTGAAGTGGATAAAGGGATAGGCTTTCCAGAAAAAGAGCCCTTTTCTTTGGAATCTTATATTTGTCTAGAAACCACATGAAGAATTTGGTTAGTATAGTTATTTTGCTCTATAATCTTATTAAGATCAAGAGTAATGGGTAAAGAAGTAGGTTTTTCTGTGGAAAGGATTTTAAAAGGCGAAGCTTTTATAATGGTTCCAGAAATAGGGATATTTATTCCTTCAAGAGGAGGAGTAACATCTTCAATGACTTTGTTTGAAGTAGTGTACCATTTATGGACAATGAATTTAAGGGTTTCCTTTTGATCATCAATTTTTCCAGTCATTTCAAACCACTTAAAGAAGTCTATTTCACAACCAATTCTTTTCATATCATTCATCCAAGAACTTGCAAAATTCTCTCTTTCTTGAAGAGAATAAGTAACAGTATACCAATTTCTGTTGATTTGGTTATTAGGATGAGTCCAAGATTTTTGTAGAATCTTAGGATCTGGAGTAAAATCTTTTTCAGATTTAATCGTTTGTAAAAAATCAGGTACCGCATCCTTTTTATTTGAAGGTGGTTCCATATCACTAGCTGTAGGGCTAGTAGGAATTTCTTGATAATAAACCTTTGGAGTATTTCCAGAAAAATCTACTCCGGTCATCTTTCCTTTACTATTGTCTCTGTAAACAAGTTCATCATCATCATCCTCCGGGGTTTTTGAAGAAGAGGGTGGGTGAGGAGCAGTCCTAGAAGGAGCGGATGGTGAATAATGAGGAGCCATCCTAGAAGGGACCGATGAACACGAAGCTCTTCTAATAGAGGGATTTCTAGATAAAGAATTCTCAAGGAATTTTAGATCTATAGAACCATCAGGGTATTGAATTACCCTTTCAATGCGAGATCTCTCTGAGTGAGAAGAAAAAGGTTGAGTAATTGCATCAAAATGCCATTCATCGTTAGAAAGAATGTCATTCCAATTGATAAGACGAGGAACGAATATAGAACTATGCTCATGATTGGCCTCCATGAGCATGGTTACACCTTTTTGGTTCTCAATTTGAGCCTTTGGTGCAAGAGTAGTAGACATAAGCCGATAATATACTATATAGATAATCGCTATCTCTCGAGTATCGGCTTTGCTATTAAGATTTTTAGTTTTGACATTGAATGTCAAAGAATCCATGACATTAGGATCATTAATGTCTATTGAAAAGTTAGGATAACAATTAAAGTAAACTGGGCCATCAGCTAGATTACTTTGAAGAACACCTAACAGAGAATCATCAAAATTAAGAAATCTGTCATCTCTAAGGAGGACACAAATAGGAATATCTAAGCCTTTCCTGAACAGGGGCTTAACAGCAACTTGCACTAAACCAATATGCAAATAATTTAATTTATTTTTATAACGATTAATATCGTTAGCATTCAACAAGCGAATAATTTCAAGGGAAATATTAATAGCAACAGCTGATTCACAAGTTTTAATATTGTGATTAACAAATAAATTAAATTTACCTAGATGATAAATAGCTTTAAAAGGTTTTTCTGGAATATTCCAGTTTTGAAGATCATTTTCAAGCTTAGCAATCTTAGTTGCTTGAGAAGATAAATTAACACTGTTTAAAATATGCTGGTTGGTTTCCATTTTTAAAAGATACTGTCTTAAGGACTTACAGACAAAATTATATTAAACATAAACAGATAATTCAAGCATGATTAAACAATAATAATATAATAACATGCAAAGAAATATTAAAGATCTAGATCTAGTTTCTAAGGGAGGTTCTCTTGGTTTTACATCTGTTCTTTCTCTAGAGTTATCTTGGCTACGGGATCACCATACAAGGTCTAACGCTCTCCTAGCTTGACGACCTATTCATTTCGGCTAGCCAACGTATGAACCGGGAATTATTCGGTTACCTCACACACTTAGAGAAGAATAAACACCTCACACCAATTATAGAAACAAGATTAAGAACATAATATTAATTAACATATTAAAATATTAAAATAGTTTAATCAAAGCTTTAAATAATCAGTTCATAATTAATATAAATTTTGTCATGCCCCAGACAATATATGTACTTAGCTGCTCATGCTAGGTACGTATACTGCCAACTTGGCTCTGATACCAATAACGGATCGGCGGTAATCCTCCGAAGTTGTATTAGTAAAATACGACAAAATTTAACGAAAGATTAACAAAGAGAGTTATAAAAACTTACAAACTTTTATTTATATGAACATGAAAGGAGCTACAAGCGGAAGCATTAAAAACATTGATAGAGAGAGAGAGAGGTTTTCAGTATTGGGAAAATAGGTGATGCCTTCTAAGGTGAGAGAATTCTTCCTTTTATAGACTAAGGAGTTCTCTTTTACAAAAGTTGATAAGACAATTCTTTTGACTGTCGGTAGATGGGTCCATTGCTTTTTTATAAAGCATATGGGATTCCTTTTAGGAATAGTAATACGTCTCCTCGAATAAAGCAATTCCGACCTTTGGTCTCTGCTTTCTCCAAGAGCCATAATCCTATTCATAATCGGGGTCCACATATGACTGTGCGATTCCTTTGAGATCACACATGTCCCCGTTAATGCTTCCAGATGATGCTGCATCATTTATCAACTGCATTATCTGGGTTTCTGTATAATCTTCAAGATTATCCATGGCCTTTTTGAGCTTTGCCTTTAACTCTGCTTTGGATAATTTTGAGCTTGTATTACTGCTTGTTCCTGCAGTGAGGTTGGGGGCTTCGATTCTTGCTGGCTTAGGAGTCCACCCTTTGATCATAATTTCTTTAGCTAAGAAACGAATTTTTTCTATGTCAACCTTGGTAAAATTCCAAGTAATGATATAAGATATTCTTTTTTGAATAAAAAATTTACAAAGTTTAATGTTTTCCGAAAGAGTAGAAATCTCTTCTTTGTTCTGAAATTCATCAAACCTATCATGAAACTGTTGGGGCAAAATTTGTAAATTTCCTCCAAAGATGTTCCACCATTCATAGAACCATCTGGGAATAACTGCTTTTATTACCTGTGGGCAATATTTAATAAACCAAGTATGCCTTGGTCTCAAATAGATAAAATTGAACCAGGCTGCTTTATAATCATGCCAATTATAGGTCTGAGGCCTGTGCTGCATAGACAAAGATATCGGAGTATGCAAATGATTTGTAAACCATTCAAATGGAGATAAAATCCTTTTAATAGTAAACCTTGAATATCTTATGAACTCAGGATTTTGTTCATCTCTGTTGTGTTCAATCTCGATAGATTCTGTGTCTATCAGAATAGCTTCATAGAACTTTCTGGTCTTGTAAGAGCAATCTGTATCAACAAAATAGTTATTTGTGTAACAAGGTTTCAAAAGAGTATCAATTCCAAGGCTTCCGTAATCCTTGTCAATGGCTAATAAAGGTAACATCTGGGTGGTTACAAACTCAAATTTTTCTTCTTTGACAGAAGGGATTTGCTTAGGAGCGGATAACTCTGGTTTGACGGCTTGAGCGAAGGATTCATGAACCTTCATTTCATAACTGTTTTTAGTTTGTACAGAGGAGCTTGATGCTCCTTGAGTGAAAGGTTTATTAGGTAAAGGTCTATTAGGCCTCATGTGGATCAACTTTGTTGGATTGGGAGGAGGTAATGCAGGCAATTTAGGATAGTCTGCCAAAAGAGTGAATTTATTATCAAAGACTGGTCTTTGTGGGGTTTTTGCCGGTGTAAAGGGTGGTAAGACGAATGGTTTCGCCATTTGTTTTCCTTCTTTAGAAGGAGGGTTAGGCTTGAAAGGCCTCGTTTTTTCCTTGTAAAAATTCTCTTGTTAGAAAATCAGGTAAAGAGTTATTTTCTCCTTTTATAAAATCAATTTGAAAATCAAAGCTAGATAGTAGAGCTTGCCATCTAGCAAATATTTGTTTTGAAACCAGATTTTTAACATCTTTTTGTAGAATTTCTTTAGCTGATTTACAATCAACTCTTAATAAAAATTCTTTGTTAATTAAATCATCTTGAAACTTTGTGATACATAGCACTATAGACAAGATTTCTTTTTTAACAGTTGAATAATTCTTTTGAGCAGAATTGTTCGGGAGATTCTAGAGAACTTCTTTGTTTCAGGATACCTCCATAACCTAAATCAGAAGCATCAGTTTCAACTATCATAAATTCTTTAGGATTAGGAATACCTAAACAAGGAAGACTTTGGACTAACTTTTTAACTGTTATAACAGCTTGAGTTTGATCAGGTCCCCAAGGGATAGGGTTCTTCTTGAGCCTTTTATATAAAGGTTCACAGACCTGTCTAACTTTAGGAATGAAATCAGCAACATAATTTAAACTGCCTAAACATCTTTGTAATTGAGTTTTGTCAATAATTTCATTAGGGAATTTTGACGAGAACTCAATGGCTCTACAGATAGGCTTATAGCTTCCTTGATAAAAATCATGCCCTAAGAATCGTATAGAAGTTTGAAAGAGCTTAATCTTTTTGGCACTAACAACTAAACCATTATTTTTTACAATCTTAAAGAATGTATTAAGATGCTTAAAATGCGAATCAATATCATCAGAAAAGATAAGCACATCATCAATGTAAACAATAGACATGTAGCTATAATAATTAAAAATGCTATTCATAATATTTTGAAATTCTGAAGGGGCATTTTTAAGACCAAAAGGCATAACATTCCATTCATATTGTCCAAATGGGACATTGAAAGCAGTTTTATATTTATCTTTATCGGCAATTTGAATTTGCCAAAAACCCGATTTCATATCAAACTTGCTATAAACATTAGCCTTATAGGTTATTTTTAACAAATCTCTTTTGTTAGGTATCGGGTACCTAATCCATTTTAAAACAGAATTCAGAGGTTTATAATTTATAACAAGTCTAGGTGCTCCTCTTTCTTTTTCAGCACTGTTGTTAACATAGAAAGCAGAGCAACTCCTAGGAGATTTAGAGAATTTAATAATTTTATTTTTCAATAAATTATCAATTTCAGTTTTACAATAATCCATCATTTCATGATTCATTTGAATAGGTCTAGCCTTGGTAGCAATAGATTGTTCATTAAAACCCTCAATATAAGGTAATTCAACAATATGCCTTTTTCTTTCCCAAAAAGCATTAGGGAAATCAGAGCTAATTTCATCTTCAAATTTTTTGTGAAGATTGGATATTTTAGCAATCATCTCCGGGGTTTTCAAAATTTGCTCAATTTTTTTTATTTTAATTTCTTCTTTGAGAAAATTAACATGCTGAGATAAAGAATTTATTCTAAACACCGTTTTTTCTCTGATAAAATTACTTTCATCTTGGGAAAGTGTTTTAACAAAAGGAAAATGTAATTCTTTTCCCAATATGGAAGTAGTAATACCATTAAGATTAGTGATAAAAGGTTTTATCTGAGTGATAAAAGGTATTCCAAGAATAATATCTTCATTAATATCTTCAGTAATAATGAAATCATTAGTTAAACAAATATTATTATTGCAAATATGAGCTTTAGAAAGCTTATAATTAATTTTGAGCAACTCACCAGTAGCAGAATATAATTTAGAAGTACTTTTTTCTAAATACTTAGTAGGAACAATACCTTTAACAATGCAATTTCTATCTGCACCACTGTCAAGTAAAATGCTCTGGCCACATTTATGGACCTAATGAATAGAGTGTTTAAGCAATACCTTGACATTTTTGTGATTGTGTTTATTGACGACATTTTGATCTACTCAAAGAATGAGGGTGAACATGTTAATCATTTGAGGATTGAGTTGCAAGTTCTCAAGGACCAACAACTCTTTACGAAGTGTAGTAAATGTGAGTTTTGGTTAAGGTCCATGGCTTTTCTTTGTCACATTGTTTCCGATTAGGGCATTGAGGTACATCCTAAGAAGACAGAAGCGGTCAAGAATCCGCCTAGACCTTTATCACCTTCAGATATCCATAGTTTCTTAGGCTTAGCTTGTTATTATAGGAGGTTTGTTGAAGAGTTTTCTTAGATTGCTTCTCCATTGACGACTTTGACTAAAAAGAAGGTTAAATTCGTATGGTTCGAGACATGTGAGAAGTGTTTCCAAGAGTTGAAGGATCGACTTACTTCGGCTCCGATATTGACTCTACCGGAAGGATCCGATGGTTTTGTGGTTTATTAAGATGCCTCAAAAATTGGGCTAGGATGTGTTCTTATGAAAAATGGGAAAGTCATTGCTTATGCTTCAAGGCAACTTAAGGAGCACGAAAAGACTATACTACTCATGACTTGGAATTAGCGGCAGCTATGTTTGCTTTGAAAATATGCCGACATTATTTGTATGGGGTACATGTAGATGTCTTCACCGACCATAAGAGTTTGCAATATGTGTTTAAACAAAAATATTTGAATCTCCACCAAAAAAGGTGCCTCGAGTGTTTAAAAGACTATGATATGAGTGTTCTCTATCACGCCGGTAAGGTTAACGTGTTGGCGGATGCTCTTAGTCGATTATCTATGGGTAGTGTTGCTCATGTTGGGGATAGTAAGAAAGAGTTGGTTCGCGATGGCCATAGATTGGCTCGATTGGGTGTTAGATTAGTTGATTCTACTAAAGGTGGTGTTACGGTTCACAATGGTTCCGAATCCTCTTTTGGGCATGATGTGAAGGCTAAACAAGATCTTGATCCTAACTTGGTTGAATTAAAGGAAGCGGTTCTAAAGAAGTCCATTTAAGCTTTCTCCTAATGGGGAGATGGTGTGCTTCGATATCAAGGTCTTTTGTGTGTTCCCAATGTAGAGGGCTTAAGAGACCAAATTTTATCGAAAGCCCATAGTTCTTGATATTCCATCCACCCAGGAGCTACCAAAATGTACCGTGATTTGTGGGAAATTTATTGGTGGAACGAAATGAAGAAAGATATTACGGAATTTGTGGCTAAGTGTCCTAATTGTCAACAAGTGAAAGTTGAGCATGAAAGGCTAGGAGGTTTGACCCAAGATATTAGTATTCCTACTTGGAAGTGGGAAGATGTGAATATGGATTTTATAGTAGGTTAGCCTCGCACGAGGCGACAATATGATTCTATTTTGGTTGTTGTTGATAGAATTACAAAGTCAGCCCATTTCATTCCCGTCAAGACTTCTTATTCGGCGGAGGATTATGCTAAGCTATATTTTTGGGAGATGGTTAGGCTGCATGGAGTGCCTTTATCCATCATCTCCAATCGTGGTGCACAATTTACTTCTCAATTTTTGAAGTCATTCCAAAAAGGTCTTGGTACTCGTGTTAAGCGTAGTACGGCGTTTCATCCCCAAACCGATGGGCCAGCGGAGCGTACTATTAAAACTTTGGAAGATATGTTGAGAGTTTGTGTAATTGATTTCAAGGGTACTTGGGATGATCACTTGTCTTTGATTGAGGTTCCTTATAATAATAGCTACCATTTTAATATTGGTATGGCTCCATTAGAGGCTCTCTATGGTAGGAGGTGTAGATCTCCTATAGTTTGGTTTGAAGTTGGTGAAGTTTCTTTGATTGGCCCAGAGTTGGTGCATGAGGCTATGGAGAAAGTTTGACTTATTAGGGAAAGGTTGAAAACTACCTAAAGTCGACAAAAGTCCTATGCCGATGTTAGAAGACAAGAATTAGAGTTCAATGTTAATGATTGGGTTTACTTGAAAATTTCACCCATGAAGGGTGTAATGAGATTTGGGAAGAAAGGGAAGCTTAGTCCCCGTTATTTACGCCCCTATCAGATTTTGAGACGTATTGGTAAGGTCACTTATGAGCTTGAAGTTCCTAATGATTTGGCATCAGTGCATCCGCTTTTCCATGTCTCATTGTTGAAGAAGTGTATTGTTGATCCGACCTCTGTAGTGCCATTAGAGAATCTTGTCATAAAGGATGGTCTTTCCTATGAAGAAGTTCCGGTTGAGATTTTAGACCGGCAAGTCCGGAAGTTAAGAAATGAAAAAGTTGCTTCTGTGAAAGTTTTATGGAGGAATCAATTGGTTGAGGGTGCTACTTGGGAGGCCGAGGCTGATTTTATGTCCCGATATCCTCATCTCTTTCCTTCCGATCCTACTGTAGCTTGAGGTATCTTGATCCTCATGGTTCATTCTTTTAGTCTCATGTGTCATAGTTGATTTCCAAGATTCCTTGATTATGCATGTTCACGAAGAGTCTTATATGATTATGAGTTGCATAAAGTCTTCATGATATGATGTGTTGATCATGCTTTAGCTTGGAGTTGATGTTTCCTCCTCCGATATGTGCACTTATGTGATTGCATGCTAGGTTGGGTTGTTAGTCCGTATCTATTGCCTTTCTCATGACATCTTGATTCTCATTCGAGGATGAATGTTCCCAAGGGAGAGATATTGTAACACCCTAAGCTTTCAAAGAATTTTTAATGCAGAACTCACCTGAAGACAGTGACCTACGAAGGCCACCTACGGGCCATAGATGGATTGACGGGCCGTAGGTGGGGACCGTCAATGGCACTGTGAACATTAAGAATTTCCAAGTTTCTGAACTTTGACCTAAGAAATAGCAAGACGGTTCATAGTTCACTTGACCGGCCGTAGATGGGTTCAGTAGAAGCCTTCCAGACTTAGCCTAATTTCCAGCCCAAAATGAACTTTCTGAATCAATTTACGGAAGAGAAGGACGGTCCGTCAATTGATTCACGGACCGTAGATCCTGTCCGTCGATTGGCCCCGACAGTTTTTAATTAAGGGCTTTTTGGTCTTTTCCCTAATTGTTTAACTATTAAGCTAAGTCGGTTATACCCTTAATCTAAGACATATAAATACTTTCTAAGCCTAATTTCTTTCATTTTAACTCATTCCTAAACTCTCCTCTCAAATATTTCTCTCCCTAAAAGAAACTCTCTCAACTCTCAAGGAAGAAGAAGAAAGCTTGAATCCTCCATTGAAGACCTTCAATCTTCTCCAATTTCTTGTGGATTGCTTTGAGGTATGATAGTGTTCACCATTAGGAGTCCTTTCCTCCAATGGGCCATTTCTCTTGTTCATGCTTTTCAAAGGTTTACTCTAACCCAATTGAATTAGGGTTTTGATCAATCATTGTGGGTTCTTCGGTCGGATCACCAACACACTTTTTCAACAATGAGACATGGAAAATGGGATGCACTGATGCCAACTCATTAGGCAAATCAAGCTCATAGGCAACCTTACCAACAAGTCTCAAAATCTGATGTGGGCCTACATAACAAGGACTAAGCTTCCCTTTCTTCCAAAATCTCATTACACCCTTCATAGGTGAAATTTTCAAGTAAACCCAATCATCAACATCAAACTCTAATTTTCTTCTTCTAACATCGGCATAAGACTTTTGTCGACTTTGAGCCATTTTTAGCCTTTCTCTAACAAGCTAAACTTTCTCCATAGCCTCATGCACTAACTCGGGGCCTATCAAAGCCACTTCCCCAATTTCAAACCAACCTATGGGAGATCTACACCTCCTACCATAAAGAGCTTCAAATGGAGCCATACCAATACTAGAATGGTAACTATTATTATAAGCAAACTCAATCAAAGGCAAATGGTCATCCCAAGTACCCTTGAAATCAATAACACATGCTCTCAACATATCTTCTAAAGTCTGAATAGTATGCTCTGCTTGCCCATCGATTTGGGGATGAAAGGCCGTGCTAAGCTTAACACGAGTACCAAGACCTTTTTGGAACGACTTCGAAAATTGAGAAGTAAATTGTGCACCACGATTGGAGATGATGGATAAAGGCACTCCATGCAGCCTAACCATCTCCCTAAAATACAGCTTAGCATAATCCTCCGCCGAATAAGAAGTCTTGATGGGAATGAAATGGGCTGACTTTGTAATTCTATCAACAACAACCCAAATAGAATCATATTGTCGCCTCGTGCGAGGCTAACCCACTATAAATCCCATATTCACATCTTCCCACTTCCAAGTAGGAATACTAATATCTTGGTTCAAACCTCCCGGCCTTTCATGCTCAACTTTCACTTGTTGACAATTAGGACACTTAGCCACAAATTCCGCAATATCTTTCTTCATTCTGTTCCACCAATAAATTTCCCACAAATCACGGTACATTTTGGTAGCTCCTGGGTGGATGGAATATCGAGAACTATGGGCTTCCAATAAAATTTGGTCTCTTAAGCCCTCTACATTGGGAACACACAAAAGACCTTGATATCGAAGCACACCATCTCCCCATTAGGAGAAAGCTTCAATGGACTTCTTTAGAACCGCTTTCTTTAATTCAACCAAGTTAGGATCAAGATCTTGTTTAGCCTTCACATCATGCACAAAAGAGGATTCGGAACCATTGTGAACCGTAACACCACCTTTAGTAGAATCAACTAATCTAACACCCAATCGAGCCAATCTATGGCCATCGCAAACCAACTCTTTCTTACTATCCTCAATATGCGCAACACTGCCCATAGACAATCTACTAAGAGCATCCGCCACCACATTAGCCTTGCCGGGGTGATGGAGAACACTCATATCATAATCTTTTAACAACTCGAGCCACCTTCTTTGGCGGAGATTCAAATCTTTCTGTTTAAACACATGTTGCAAACTCTTATGGTCGGTGAAGACATCTACATGTATTCCATACAAATAATAATATCGCCATATTTTCAAAGAAAACACAACTGCCGCTAATTACAAGTCATGAGTAGGGTAGTTCTTTTCATGCACCTTAAGTTGTCTTGAAGCATAAGCAATGACCTTCCTATTTTTCATATGAACACATCCTAGCCCAATTCTCGAGGCATCACAATAAACCACAAAACCATCGTATCCTTCTGGTAGATTCAATATCGGGGCCGAAGTAAGTCGATCCTTCAACTCTTGAAAACTCTTCTCACATGCTTCTGACCATGCGAATTTAATCTTCTTTTGAGTCAAAGTCGTCAATGGAGAAGCAATGGATGAAATCCCTTCAACAAACCTCCTATAATAACCGGCTAAGCCCAAGAAGCTATGGATATCTGAAGGTGATAAAGTTCTAGGCCAATTCTTAACTGCTTCCGTCTTCTTAGGATCTACCTCAATACCCTTACCAGAAACAATGTGACCAAGAAAAGCCACGGACCTTAACCAAAACTCACATTTACTAAACTTCACAAAGAGTTGTTCGTCCTTGAGGACTTGCAACACAGTCCTCAAATGATTAACATGTTCACCCTCATTCTTTGAGTAGATTAAAATGTCGTCAATAAACACAATCACAAACATGTCAAGGTATTGTTTAAACACTCTATTCATCAAGTCCATAAATGCGGCCGGAGCATTTGTCAATCCAAACGACATTACCAAGAACTCGTAGTGACCATACCTAGTCCGGAAAGTCGTCTTCGGGCTATCATCTACTTTCATCCGTAATTGGTGATAGCCCGAACGAAGGTCGATCTTAGAGAAATAACTAGTCCCTTGAAGTTGATCAAACAAGTCATCTATCCTTGGTAGAGGATACTTATTCTTAATGGTAACCTTGTTCAATTGGCGATAGTCGATACACATACGGAGTGAACCATCTTTAATCCTTACAAACAAGATCGGAGCACCCCAAGGAGAAATACTTGGCCGGATGAAACCCTTATCCAGCAAGTCTTTCAACTGCTCTTTTAGTTCCTTAAGTTCCGCCGGAGCCATTCTATAAGGAGGAATATAAATAGGTTGCATATCTATCCAATTGTGTGAACTTCAATGCATATTCTTTCACACTCATACTCCCTTGACGAAGATTAATAAACTCGAACACCTTGGCCTCTCTCTTCTCAAGAGGGAAGAATCGATCAAGGAAAGCACTCTTAAACCTCTCCCATCCTATGGGACCTTTATCATGAGCCCTTTCACTCTTCCATTGATTGAACCAAGTTTGGGCAACACCTTTAAGTTGATAAGCGACTAACTCCGCCTTCTCTTCTGGTGTCACACCTATTATCATCGACACTTTATAAACTTCATCTATAAACTCTTGGGGATCTTCTTCCACCTTAGAGACATGAAATTCTAGAGGATTCATCCTTGTAAAGTCCCTCACTCTTGATGCCGCCGTACCCACAATTGGGTTCACGGGAGCCACCACCTCTCTATTGGCTTGGGCCATCACGGCTTGAGCCAACACTTGGAAAGCAGCCCTAAACTCCACATTAGTAACTTGTTTCGCCAAGAGGTCGGCCGAAACTTGAGGAGGAGCTTCTTGTTCACATTCTCTCTCATATTTCTTCTAGCGTAAGCTCTTAGGGTCGCCATATCCTGAAAAGCGTAGGATAGGGATTAGGAGAGAGATATATAGAGTTAAACACTATGGCACGACTTAAGAGTAATGAAAGAAGTGAAATTTCTTAAACGTCTTATAGCCTCTCATTCATAAATGTGGCGCACTTCATACTCATGAGCAAGACTCTACTTGACGCGGCTTATGAGACATCCTAGGATCTTTCTAAAACCTTGCGCTCTGAATACCAAGTTTGTCACGACCCAGGGTATCCTCTAGATGTAACATGGCGTACAAGACCCCGAGAGGCCTCATACAAGCCCTTAGCATACATAACATACAAGATAATAGAGAAGTAAGAGTTCAGAAGAGCATTTTATATCAAAAGTTTAATCAAAACAACGGAAGTCTACATCTCATGTCTCAAAGCCTTCTAACATCATAGAATATGAAGAAAACTGATAAGGACGCAGCCCAATACAATATCCAACATAAGGAAAGACATCAATGTAAAATCCAACAAGGCTATGTCCTCGGATGGATGAGAACTCACCAAGTCTTCTTGTCAACTCTAGGTCAATGCTCTAGCCACGAGTGGGAGAACTGCCACTTTCTACACCTAAAAAGTTGATGCAGGCAAGAGTATGCGTTAGCACAATAAAGTACTAAGTACGATAGCAATGCATATAAACTCATAAAACATGCTAGCAACTGAGATATATAAACATGACATGCAATTGGCCAAGCTAAACATGATAAGGCATATAAGAAAATAGCATAAAGCATAAACCATGGACAAAGCAAGCTAAATCATCTTTCTATTATTCTTCTTTTTTTTCTTTACTCTTAGTAACCCATGCACCATTGTGCAAGCTAAAGTGTAGGAAAAGTCTCAAACCGATCTATAGACCATGGAATCTGGTGTCTTCCCTACACCGAAAAAGGGCCATTCTACTTGCCTAAGTAAAATCCTGAACTATAGCCTACGTGAATCCACTAGCTAAGCTGATGTGGGCCTGTTAAAGACCACCTATGGGGGCACATAGGCATAGGACATATGGGGACTTATCACCCGTCCACTCGGTTCTACGCATAACTCCCACTATATAATCATAAATATGACATCCATGGAAAGGCACAATTGGGGTTTCCAATCCAATCTAAACATGACTTCACCTCCTATAGACTAGTCCAAGCTTACTTGATTGGGTGCTTCTTCTTCCATGGACTTGTCCAAGCTTACACCCCTAGAGTAGCTTCTTTAAGCTTTTGATTCAATTTTAGTTAAGCAAACCTTTTAACAAGTTATGAATCATTTACAATGCGAGAAAACCTTTCACAAGCTTAAGTTGAGCATTTCATGAAAAAACCCTTTCAAGACTCAATATCATCATATCATAGATTTCATATAAAAATGCTTGATTCTATAGCTTCTTTCTTTATGATTCTATCATGTTCTTTTTCGTAGCTAATGGGTTCATATTGCCTTTATTGTAGACCATGCAACTTGATGCAAGCTAGTTCTTAAAAGTCATAATCAAGGCAATTTAGTCATACTTGATGCAACCCACATAAAAGAGGAAAATCGTGCTTTTTACTTGAACATGCTTACTTCATGCAATTAACCCCAATTCGTGCTCAATTTCATCAAATCATATCTCAACCCAACAATCAAAGAATAGATTATCAAATTGGGGAGAATTAGCTTGGGATCATGGGTGTTCATGCAATCTTTACATCAAATCATGTAATTCACGCTAATTCGTGCACTAAGTTACTTTATCACGCTAGATCGTGCACTATTAATCATAATATCAATAATTGGAATCATAATTTAAGAACCCACAATGATTGATCACAAACCCTAATATAGAGTAAACCTTTGAAAATCATGAAGAAGAGGAAGGGCCCATTGGAGGAAAAGACTCCTAATGGTGAACACTACCATACCTCAAAGCAATCCATAGGAAATAGGAGAAGATTGAAGGTCTTCAATGGTGGATTCAAGCTCCATCTTCTTCCTTGAGAGTTGAGAGATTTTCTTTTTTTTTTTGAGAGAAATATTTGAGAGAGGAGAGTTTTGGAATGAATTAGGCTTAGAAAGTATTTATAGGTCTAATATTAATGGTATAACCGACTTAGCTTAATAGGTAATCAATTAGGAAAAAGACCAAAAAGCCGTTGATTAAAAACTGTCGGAGCCAATCGATGGACATGATCTACGGTCCTTACATCAATTGACGGACCGTCCTGTTCTTTTGTCAATTGATTCAGAAAGTTCATTTTGGGCTGAAAATTGGCCAAGTATGGAAGGCATCTACGGAACCCATCTACGGCAAGTCAACTAGACTACGAACCGTCCTACTGTTCCATAGGTCAAGGTTCAGAAACTTGAAAATCCTGATATTTCACAGTGCCATTGACGGTTCCCATCTACGGCCCGTCAATCCATCTACGGCCCGTAGGTGGCCTCCGTAGGTCACTGTCTTCAGGTGAGTTCTGCATTTTAAAATCCTTTGAAAGCTTGGGGTGTTACATCAAGCATGAGTTATGAATGAATTGAGGATAATCTTATGAATTTAGCATGATCAAGTCAAAAGAATGATTTTCCTCTATTATGTGAGTTCCTTGAAGTATGGGTAAATTGTCCTAATTATGGATTTCTAGTATTGAATTGCATGATATGAATTGAACTTGCATGAATTCTAAGAACTATGAAATATGAGCATAATGAATTAAGGGTGCTTTGAGAGTAAAGTACCAAAGTTATGACATGATGATGCTATGGTTGAGTAGTGAAAGGTTTTCTCACGTAATGCTCCCACTATGATAAAATAAGAGCAAAGAGGCGATTACCCACGTTCTTAAGGATCTATTCTAATGATGTAAGCTTGGACAAAGTCCATGGAAGACGAAACGTCTATAAGCATGATTTTAGCTTGAATTGGTAACCCTAGTGTACCTTTTCATGTTTAATGATATAATATGTTAATGACTAATCCGTAGGAATTATACTTAGTATCGAGTGAATATTTTGATGGAAGCCCTCCCATTAGTAGAGGCCGGGTCTTCTAGTGAAAGCTCTCCCGTTAGTAGAGGCCGGGTTTTCTAGATGGAGCTCTCCCGTTAGTTGAGGCCGAGTCTCCTAAAGCAATCTCTATCCCATAAACTATGTTGCCACCATAGGATGTTGTCTTTAAGTAGACATTAGCTAGTGGATCCACATAAGCTAAGAAGTTCATGGCCTTACCTATGTAAGTAGCACACCTCTTTTCGGTGTGGGGTAGACACCGGATTCCGTGTTGATAGCTCACATGGTCTTACATGTCGGTTAAGGCTTTTCCCCACAAGTTAATGAACAAGTGTTCTCATGATGAAGTAAAGAAAAGAAGGAAAGATGATTTTTCTTGCTTTGGCCTTGATATATGCTTTATGTTTCATGTTTATCATGTTTTTAGCTTGGCCATTGCATGTCATGATTATGTCTTTCTCTCTAGCACGATTTATGTGTTTATGTGCATTGCTATCATACTTAGTACTTAATTGTGCTAACGCATACTTTTGCCGACATTAACTTATTTTGTGTAGGACGTGGCGATTCACCTTCCACTCGTGGCTAGAGCTTGATTAGAGAGTTGATAGAAGACTTGGTGAGTCCTCATCCATCCGAGGACATAGCCTATCTCTTATTTCTTTTTTCATGTATTTCCTTTCAGTCTTTGAATTGTATTGGGTTACGTCCCAAACCTTGTTCTTTATATTAGATTGGCTTTGAGACATGAGATGTAGACTTCCGTTGTTTCTTTTAAAAGCTTTGATATGAAATTCTCTTTCGCTTTTATTCTCTATTATCTTGTATGTAATGTATGCTAAGTGGCTTGTATGCGGCCTCTCGGGGTCTTGTACGCTATGTCACATCTAGGGGGTACCTTGGGTCGTGACACCGCATTCGTGGAGGCTTCCCGCATTTGCACTTCACAATAGACTTACACTCCGCGTTCGCTGAGAACACTTCACTGCCAGCTCCAATTTCTCTATTTTCAGCTCCATTTTTCCCGAATTTCCTTTCTTTTCCATCAAAACTGCTTGTTAACCAACATGTACCTGAAACAACCATATTCAAAAGAAAATTAGCCTCTTTCTCTACTTAAGTGCCACAAAATCACTTGAAAAGGACTCCAAATGAGTGAAAATCACCCACTCATCACTTAGCCCTATATTCATTGGACCTTTTGAAATTTTTAGCCTAGTGGGTGAGGTGGCCTATAAGTTGGCCTTGCCACCTAGCTTGTCAGCGGTTCATTTGGTGTTTCATGTTTCCATGCTACACAAGTACGTGTCAGATGAGTCCTATTTACAATATCTTGATTCAGTTGAGTTGGGTCAAGACTTATCTTTTGAAGATGAGCCTACAACATACGCAGGTCCGAAAGCTTAGGGTCAAGGAGATTGCTTTAGTGAGGTGCAGTTGAAGCACCGTTCAGTTGGTAAGGAGACTTGGGAGACAGAGTTCGATATGTGTGCCAGAGATATCATCATCTCTTTGAGGGTTCATAAACTTTCTTTAGCTTTATGTTCAAGGATGAACATGGTTTTTAGTGGGGGATAGTGTAATGACCTGGTTAGTTTTTTTTGGTGTTTTCCTAAAAATCTACCATTTTGCTCCTCCCAATATTGACATCGAGTTGTTTTTTGATTGAGTTTTGGAAGTTGGTTCCAAACGTTGAGCTTAGAGTTGATATTTTAGCAAATTTTTAGTTTGAAAGGCTTAAGTTGCTTAAAAGTGGTTTTTGGAGTATTTTGGAATTTCGAGTGTCCAAATGGAATTCTGTTGATTCCATTAATTTTGAAATGTGGAATCTGATCCATGAGAGTTGTTGGTTTCTAATTCTGTGTCTTTTAAGGATTTGAGGTCCTAAGTTGTGAAATTGTGGAATTTTAGCCTTCGGATTGACGTTGATCAACATTTAGAGTTCTGATACTCAGATCGGAATTCTAAGAGTTCCATTGGATTAAGGGGATGATTTTAGGTGTAGGAGTGTTCTTGATTGATTTTTGTGAGGTATCGAGCTTGTTTTGGCCTTTTTAGGTGTTGAGTTAGTTTCTTGTGGTTTTCACGGATCTTAGGTCAAGGAGACCTTTCATTCTTGTTTTGACGGTTCCATTGAGTGCGGAACGTCGAGTATAATTGATTTACATGTCTAGTTTGTGTGTACGGAGTTTCGAATGAATCCCGAGGGTCGATTTGATGTTTTGAGAGTTGGCTGAGTTTTGCTGGTGTCTGCAGGCCTTGCTTTTGCGAAGGTTGGCCGCTTAAGCGAGCTTGGCAGCAGCGAGAGACTCTTTACTTAAGAGAATTTCGCTGATGCGAAGGAGGCTTCGCTTAAGCGAGACTCGCATTTTCAGCAGGGTTCCCTTGAGCAAACCTCTGGTCGCTTTTGTGACATTAGAGAGTAGTTTACGCCGCAATTTCGGGGTTTAAGTTCTATTTCACCATTTTTGAACTTGGGAGACCCTTGGAGGGGATTTGTTTAGGTTTTTACTGTGCTAAATCTTTCGAATAAGATTCCATAATCATAAATCTTCTTTTCCCTTTGATTATTTATGGGTTTTAATATCAAAATATGAGATTTTGATTGGTGAATGAAGAGGTTTTTCCAAAACTCAACTTCTTAACTAAAATGGTGATTTTGAAATGCTTTTAATCCCTTTTTCGAAATGATTTTCTCTAATGAATTCCTAAATCCTTGAGTAATGTATTCAAGTATTAATTTCAAGATTCAAACATTCTTTTTGAAATTGGGTTTTGAGGTGATTGACCCATTTCTCTAAATAATTTATGTGGGTGTTGTTGTTTCCGATGGGTGATTGTGAATACTTGATTATTATATATTGTGTGGCTTTGGAATTGATTCAAAAAGGGGAAGACTCAACTCTTGGAGTGATTAATTGATTGATTTGAGGCAACTGATCTTTTAAACATTGTAATTTGGTTGAATTGTTTACTTCTCTTCATTGTCTATGTGTTGGGGAGTAATCGAGAATGAGGTGAAGGATTAATTATTAAACTTGATTAACGTTAACCAACAAAAAGGAGGAAGATGGAAAGGCTTCTTGATGATCATGTTAAATTGTGAATTGCCTTGTTGTGACCCTATTTGAATTGTTGGTGAATTACTTGAACGCATGAAAGTGGACTTGTATGATATGAATTGTTGTCTCTCCGTGTGGTGTTATATTGCTTGTGTGCATTATTTGATGAACACCATGATGAGACACTTGATAAAAGCCGAAGGAAAATGGTTTCGACTAGTGATCTAAATACCAAAGGGAAATGGTTCCGGCAAGTAAAATATTGTGAAAGTCAAAGGGAAATGGTTCCGGCTGGAGATATAAATTCCGAAGGAAAATTGTTTCGGCAAGTGCTATTTTGTGACAAAAAATCCAAAGGGAAATGGTTCCAGCTAGTGATCTAAATGTCGAAGGGAAATGGTTCCGGCAAGTGAAATAATGTGAAAGCCGAAGAGAAATGGTTCCTGCAAGTGAAGTAATGTGAAGTCGAAGGGAAATGATTCCGGCTAGTGACATTGTGCCGAAGGGAAACGGTTCCGGCCAATGTTGACTTTGTGATCAATGTACTTGATGCATAAATTTTGACTTTTTTGATGCATATGATTGAGCTATTTGTTGTGTTTAATTCGGTTTACTTGATATATGAGTTGAACATGTTGCTATTGAGATTGAAATGCCTTGAACTTGAGAGTAATGTTTTGATACCTATCGATTTTTGAAATGTGACTATTGGTTTATGATCTTTGAGCCTTGAGACTTGTTTAATATAGATCTGTTAGGTTGGGCTGATTTCTGTTCATTGTAGTTTGTGGAGGTTCGGTTGGAATGGAAAGGGGTATTCAATTTATCTATGTTTCCTAGCTTATTAGGTTGCTTGCTGGGTACCGTGTTGGTTGTACTCATTCCTTGCTTCTACATCTGCGTAGGTTCCGAGCCCGGACCTGTGTGATCTTTTTCTTCTCCTGATTTCTGAGGCTTGTAAAGGATTGAAGTGGTAGCTGCTTGTCTACTTGAGAAATAAAAACTGAGACATGAATTTATCTTTCAAATTTTTTATTTACTTTAAAGGCTTGTACATGTGACAACCAGGTTTGGGGTATTGTTTAGAATGAATAAGTTTTCCGCCTTTATCTTGTTCTTGTTTTATTTATTTCCTCTTTTCTTTCATTTTTGTTGGGTTGAGGCTAACTTTTCTTGGTGGGGAAGGACAATTTCCATCACGTCCATTTTTGGGTCGTTATAGTATTATCCTTTGTAATTAAGTTTTGAATTATGACATTTTGGTCATAGTAGTGTTTCACACTATTTTTTTGGTAAGGGCGACAAGTATTTTGAGAAAGAGGAAGTAGTACTAAAAGAATAGTGTGAAACATTACGACCAAAATTTTATAATTCAAAACTTAATTACACAGGATAACGCACGTATGGTATTAAATTTATTGATAAACTTTTATTTTGGTACTTGTGAAATATGTAACTAAGATAAATAAATTGAAACAATAATATAATTTTAGTGATTTATATACACATTAAAGTTTATTCAAGAAGTCAATTTATTTTTTTATATAATTAATTTTATTTTAAAATATAAATAGTTGAGTGTCCTTACATGGGTAAAACCAAAAATGACACATGAATTACAACGTAGGATGTGTTCGAAATGAAGGAAAATGTGTTTAGTAAAAATATTTTCTAGAAAAATAAATGAGTTTCATATTTATTTTCTTGTGTTCAGAAAAGTACATGATTGGGTTATTTTTCATTTGGGTTAGGTCTGGAGGGGTGAAAAAATGGGTGACGTAATTTGTTAAAGTCACGCAACATTTTTGAATTTTTTTAGAAAACAATTTAAGGATTTTTCTTTTAAATTTAGTAAAATAGATTT
Organism: Solanum appendiculatum; assembly: GCA_018342035.1. Classification (NCBI taxonomy): domain Eukaryota; kingdom Viridiplantae; phylum Streptophyta; class Magnoliopsida; order Solanales; family Solanaceae; genus Solanum; species Solanum appendiculatum. The sequence continues at coordinate 92,705 of JAGDQO010000805.1, forward strand.
GTTAACAAACATGGTAAATAAGAAACATTTGTTAGATGATGGGTATACACGAACCATTTTTTTAGCAATGGATATATCCGCTCTACATCGCAAAGTGTATGGAAAATTTTGAGTTATGACTAGCATAAATGAATTGTAAATACTTCAGTTATCATAAATAAAATACCTCAATTAGGAGAGCTAATTATTGTCTTCTTGATCCAAATCACTTTTAAGTTAAAAATCTCATGCGCCAACTCCAAATCGTCCTATCTCTATTACATCAATTGAAGAAAAGACTCTCTGGTGGTATGAAGTCAACACCATCTCGTGGTGGAAAAAATATTTTATAACTTTTATAGACAATTGCACTAGATATTATTATGTTTATTTGATGGATGGTAAGGATGAAGCAATAGAAATTTCTAGTAATATAAAACTGAAGTTGAAAATTAGTTGGATAAAAAAAATTGTAATGATTAGAAGTGATAGATGTGGAGAATATGAATCTCCTTTTGCAGAAATATATTTGAAAAATGGAATCTCCCATCAAATTACTGCTCATACTCACCTCAATCTAATGATATTGCTGGAAGGAAAAACTCAAATATTAAACTGTTGAAAGTCTTACTTATAAGTTAAGATTTACCAAAAAACTTGTGGAGGAAGGTATCATTACCACAAAAGGGAACAACAAAAAGTTTTGTCTGTTCAGAAAGGGACTAAAAAAAAGTTTTTTCTGTTAAGAAAGGAAGCAACAAAAAGTTTTGTTTGTCCAGGCTTTGTTGTATCTGGGTAGAGAATTGCTAGTTTCCCCTTAAAGTATATACAAGCAATAAGTCTTGAAAGATAGTGTTCTAACAATTTACAAGACAGTCTATTCCATATGAGAAATGGAAAGGAGGGAAACCCAACTTGAAATATTTCAAAGTGTTGGAGTGTCCAGTCAAAATCAAAGTTTCTATTCCCAAAAGGGTAAAAATAAGACCTAAGACTATGGATTGTATGTTGATTGGATATGTTGAAAACAAGTAAAGCATGTCAATTAATGGTTCATAAGTCCGAATCTTTGAATAATCTAGTGAAGGGTCTAAAGACCTTGGAAAGAAATAAATGAGAATGTACTTAGTAAAGAGATTCAGAGGCATAGTAAATGTCAAAGGACATTTACTTCCTTCGGGTTTGATTTTGTAACATTTCTTCTTGAAAATAATTCCCATATATTCGAAGAGGCTATGTCTTCTATGGACTTATCCTTTTGGAAAGAGGCTGTCAATAGTAAGATAGATTCAATCTTGAGCAACCATACTTGGGAGTTGGTTGATCTTCCTCCAGGAAATAAATCATTAGGTTCAAAGTAGATCTACAAAAGGAAAAGAAAGTTGATGAAACTATTGACAAATACAAAGCAAGACTTCTTGTCATATGCTTTAAACAATAAGAAAGCCTTGATTATTTTGAGACATAATAGCCACTAACTACGATTACATTAGTTAAAATGTTAATTACACTAGTTACGGTATATGGCCTTCAAATTAGTCAAAGGGATGTGAAAAAAACTTTCTTAAATGGAGAATTGGAGAAAGAAAGTTACATGGAACAACGCGAGGGATTTGTTGTTCCTGGTAAAGAAAAGAAAGTGTTTAAATTTGTTAAGTCACTTTATGGACTATAAACAAGCACCCAAGTAATGTCATGCAAAGTTTGACTAAACCATGTTGGCAAATGAATGTATGATTAATGAATGTAATAAATGTGTTTACATTAAAGACACTCCAAATCACAAGGTCATTGTTTTTTTATGTTGATGACATATTGATCATCAATAAAGACATTTCTGACAGAAATGCTACTAAGCATATGCTAGAAAGCAACTTTGATATGAAAGACATTGAAGTTGTTGATGTGATCTTAGGTGTAAGAATCCTTAGAAATCCATAAGATTTAGCATTTTCATAGTGTCGTTACATTATAAAGGTGCTTGACAAGTTCAAGTATTTGGATTTCAATATTATCAAGACTCCAATAAATGTGAACTTTGTACTTCAAAAGAATGAAGCTTAAAGTGACTCACACTTGGATTATGCTAGAGTATTGAGAAGTATGATATATATCATGAAGTGTACGCGATTAGATATAGCAATTAGTAAACTGGGTCGGTTCACGTGTATTTTCAATCAAACTCGTTGGATGACAATGGAAAGAGTTTTAGAGTATTTAAAACATACTTAAAACTATGTTTTGTATTATAACTGATATTCAACAGTATTGAAATAATATAGTGATGCAAAATTGAATCACCAGGTCAAATGAAGTAAAACCCAGGAGTGGATATGTATTTACTCTTGGTGGAGGAGCAGTCTCTTGAAAAATTTCCAAATAGGCATGTATCGCTCGCTCTACTATGAAATTTGAGTTTATCGCTCTAGATAACGCCGGTGAAGAAGTTGAATGACTCTGAAATTTCTTGAAAGATATTCCTCTTGGCCCAAACCTTTAGCACTAGGATCATATACTGTGATAGTTGAGCTGCAATAGTTAGGGCATGGAGCATGGTGTATAGTGGAAAGTCTCGTCATAAATGATGTAGACATAATATCATTAGAGAACTACTATCTAGTTGATTTATCACAATTAACTATGTAAAGTCAAAGGATAATGTGTCGGATCCTCTTACAAAAGGATTAACTAGAGAGGGAGTTGATAGATTATCAAAGGGAATAGGACTATGGATGTGGACAAGTCATCGTGGTGGTAAATCTACCTAGAAGACTGGAGATCCCAAGATCTAGGTTCAAGGAGATCAAACAAAGTCACTGATGAAGGTTCAACAGTGTCAAAATTATTTTTATGGTCCATTCTCATGATAAGACAATGTTCAGCAACAAAGATAAAGGCATTAGGACTTTTTAATGGTTTCTAAGTTTGATACAGGGTATATCAAATGGTGTATCTACGGTATGACACATTTAGAAATTACCTATGTAAGTGTGAAGTGTAAGCCGCTTCAAGGAGAATCCGACAGGCCAGTTCTTTATGCACTTATAAGCAAAGACATATTCATGGCTAAAATGAACAAAACAATGAGAACCAAAAATAGTTCAAGGGTTGATTGTGTAACTTATATAGTCTAGGTATACACCAAAGCTTGGCGGTTCAAATATATCAAATCTACCGATTGACCGAGTGTATCCGATATATGTTCACTACAGAAAAATCAAAGGGATACCTACTTATCCATATGCAATTAATCCTTACTTACGAGTCACACAGTTTTTCATGCATATGTTTTAACAATATCCATTTCCATTCATGTGGGGGATTGTTGGGTTTTAAAGGTGTGAATAGGAAGTGAAGGGTTGTGACCCTCCTAAAGGGTTGCAACCTTTAGGAAAGGTTGTATCTTTTCTAAAGGGCTGTGACCATTCGAAAGGTTGTGCGTTTTCCAAAGGGATGTGACCTTTCTAAAAGGTTGTCTCTTTTCCAAGGAGTTGTGACCTTTACGATAAGGCACAATTAACACATATTCATACTTCCATTTGTTGGCTATAAATAGAGAGGCTTTCTCTCATTTTTTTGCATCGAATTCTTCCCTTCTTCTACATACATTTCTTACAAACAATATTGATCCATCGTGTCTAAGCGTGTGATCTCATTGCTATTTTTTTTGAGTTCATTGAAATTATCTAAGTTTGAGGTACCGCTACTTCTTTAATGGTTAATCCATTTTATCTATGGAGGAATTAATCAACAACCTCGGGTACTTGAGGGGATTAAATTTTTAATTACCTTCAGGTTATTTCTATGTTTATGCCTCCTGCTTGTCATTTAAAGCTTTACTATAGCAACCTTAATTCATTTATGACTTGCTGGGACTGACAGTTCAGTCACCTGGTCGTTCGTTTAGTTTTTATGCGAGCTTTAGTGTTTTGGGAGCTTTTAAACCTTGAACGGTTATTTTTTATCAGAAGTTCAGGAAGATGACCTCGGAATCCAATTCTGACGATTTCATCAGTTCTAGAAGGGTCATTTTAGGCTAGTAGCATAATCAACAGGACTTCTAAAGCTTTCTGTGCGAGTCTGTACGATTAGATGTTTTAACTTTAAAGTTGAAGCCTAAGTTTGACTTTAGTCAACATTATGAGTAAAGGAGCTCAGATGAGAATTCCATTAGTGCAGTTAGCTCTGATGTCGAGTTTAGTCTAGAACGACCCTTTGTTTAGGTCCCGAGGTTTCGAGGCTAATTTCAAGGGCCCTCGTGGATTTTGCCTTTCAATGGAAATTGGGTGTGGGACCCACTTTTAATCTAAACGACCTCAGATGGGAATTTCAATGGTTCCGTTGAGTCCAAAATGGTGTTTTCGATGTGGTAGCGTAGTTCATTTCTGTGCACTGGGTTCTGGATGAATCCTGGACACCCTGTTGAAGTTTGCATGCCCAACCCCATTGCTGTCAGCTAAGGCGTCGCGGTCGTAAACAACTGGCACCCTAGGCTTCATGTTCGCATGCGATCAGCCGCGGTCACGACCGGCCACCGACTGGGCCTCTTTATTTAACCCCTGATTGCGATCAACCTTGGCCATTGATTGTATTTTTGCAATTTCTCCTTCGTTTTCACTTTTATTTTTGTGATTCAAAGCTCCATGTGCTCGTTGTTGTCGGGGCTATGTACTGGAGTGATAGGATCACAACGTCAATATAGTCGAATAGTGTTCTATTTTTGGACATAAGTTAAAGGCATAAATTAAGACCTTTCGATTCTATAATTTCCAGCACGGATCCCACGATTTCCATTTGACTCTAAAAATTGGTTCGTCTTCATGTTGGGTGATTTTTGTATCTAAACAACTGTATTGACGTTGTGAACCTATTTTTGTTAGTGTGGCAGCATTTAGAGGTCGATCACGAGAAAAATCTCCAGTCGTGTGATTTGAAGTGTGCTGGTCGGCATACAGGTAGGCTACGACTTCCTTTCTAATTCGATTGAACATGAATGTGTAAATTCATGTTGATGAGTATGAATTGGGGGCGGGTACCTAGTTATTCCTTCTTTTCTAGCTAGAGACCATGATTTAGGGTTGATTGCTACTATTTCGAGCGTAGTACCATGCGGGTAGAGGATTGTATGTGTGTTTTAGCATGCCATGTGATTTACTTGTTTTGGAGCACGATTTGACCTTAGTCTAGGATAGACAAGAGTTGCCTTAGACCTATGCACCTTGTAACTATGGAATGTCTCCGACATTGTTCGGATGGACTAGGTCCTTGTAGATTGCAATAGCAGATTTCGGTTTGATAGTATCAGCCTTAGCTTAGGCATTTGTGCTACTTGCTAGCCTTCTTGGCTCCTCTCCCTGTTTCTGCGGCTCCTATGCATTACCATCGATTGTATGCTTTCAATGGATTGGAGTGCTTCCGGCTTGGAGACTTTTATGATATCGTTGAGGGTGGATGTCAATCCACGGTGGCTTGAAGACTACTTGAGATCCTCTTCGGAGTTGATACGCCCCTGGGCAATCTTGCTAGATGGGCGATTGACACCCCTAGGAGTGGGTTGGTTGGCTGGGCGGCCTAGATATCTGAGATCCTCTCCAGAGTTGAGACGCCCCCGAGGCACTCTTACTAGCTGGTTGGTTGATGCCCCTGGGAGTGGATTGTATGGCTGGGCGGCCCAAGTTTATAGTCACTCTTGCTAGCTGGGCTGGGAGTTGACTGGTTTAGTTGATTAGCACTCTTTGCTAGCTGGGCTGGGAGTTGGCAGGTTCTTGCGTTTGGATCTAGATTACTCATTTATCTTGTCGATCTAGCTACTCTATTTACATATCGGGCTTATGGGGGTCCGTTCAGCTTTTATTTAAACTTGCACGCTAGTGTGCCTTCTTTTTATATCTGCTTTTGCCTCTGTTTGTGTATAGATTCTATCTTTTCTGATTGTCTTTGTTGACATCCCCTAAAGGTGCAAAGTCGCGGTGACTCATAAAAAAATAATCAATTTAAAAAAAAATTAAGAATAAACAATTTTTAAAGGGATTCGCCACCTAATTTAAGGAAAACTAGGACAATTAATTAATTAACAAAACATAGTCTACGAAACCAATAGATTATGGGTAAGGGCTCACGTTATTTTAAATGGAAGATATTCGGCATTCTTCAAAATCCATAACTATGGGTCCCAACTGAATTCTTTTTTTTAAATTGAGGAGGAGATAACAAGAATGTACAAGTATAATAAACATGTTATATACACAATGAATAAAATAAAACAATACTATAAGAAACGGCATAAGGTTTGCCCAACGTCAATAATATATACAATAATGAATCAGAAAATATTGTTCGAAGTTTATTCTAATAGCTTTCTTGGAAAGCAACTCCCGGTACCTGTAAAGACACTTAGTAAAAGTGTTGTAATAAATAAATATGAATGAATCAAATAATAACTTAAAAATAAAATCCCTCTTATTAACATGGGAGGCTTTGGAAATTGACGATAATTTCTTCATCGGCCAATTTTAACATACGATGTATGTAAACTTAAACTAAATTTTCGTGTTTTACAATGGGGAGGCCTCTAAAACCGACGGAGAGTTTTTTTCATTGGCCATTTCTAACACTTCCGATTAATACTAATAACAATAACAACTAAATAATAAAGATAGAAACAAACTTTATGAATAAACTCTAAGAGCAAAGTTTCATGAAACTCTTAACAGTTTAATGTAAAGTATAAAAATAGCATCACATTTCATTGCAAAATCATGAAGAAGTTACTGGAGATCTTTTATCTTCTTTATTCTTCCTACCAATGGACATGCATTTATTTTGTCTAAAGATCCTACAGATGGATCGATCTTCTACATCCAACCGATGGACATGCATTTATTTTTCCCAAAGATCCTATCGATGGATCATTTTCATTCATCCTAACGATGGACATGCATTTACATCCTACTGATGAATCATCTTCATTCGTCCTATCCATGGACATGCGTTTATGTGCTACCGATGTATCATTCTCATATGTCCTACCGATGGACATGCATTATTTGTCCAAAAGAATTTAGGATCATGCTCATTCATTCTATCGATGGACAAATAGTTATGGTGCAAAATATCCTATCGATGGATTCTCATTCGTCCTACCGATAGACATGTATTTATATTGCAAAATTTCCTACCAATGGATTTGTATTTATCCTATCAATGGACTGACAATCATTTTGCCACCACACTCAGTTGTTTGCCCTTTTAATGGACTCACACTGCTTCAACAATTAGACGAAGGTTGTCAACATGCATGGATTTTGAAGCAAGAATGTCTTCGAATCACAAAGACAACAACGTATCCATAAAAACAGGCAAATACGATGGTAGAAAGTATCATAAGGGATGCTACATTTTTCCTTAATTTATGCTCTAATAATGAGTTTCATCTTTGTTTTTTTGAGAACATCTAAAAGGATTCATTCTCAATTAAGCCACAGGTGTGGACTACGTCAACAAGGGCGCATCAGAATGTGAAACCTTTTGGAAGCAAGTCAAGGAGCGACTTCCATCACATTAAAACCATGCCTTTATATGAAGGTCACTGTTCGGCCAAAATTGGATTTGTCAATTTTCTTTGTCAATGATTTCTTTCATCAATCATATCCAACGAAAGGGGCAACTGTTGACACCCAATTTTGGCCTAACATTTTTAAAATTCATACCTTTAAGTTTTATTCATTAAATAGTTCTAAATATGTTTTTTTATAATTTTAATTAAGTCTATCGATACTTATCCTTTTTTCTCAAAATTTTAGGATTTTATTAGTTAATTTTGATTACACGTATCGATTTTAATTAAGTCTATCGATTTCACGCATTTCTTATATTTTTACAGGAAAATCATCCCCGACAACAGTCGGGGATGGTTATTACAATGTATGATCCTCATGAATAGTTGGGAGAACACGTAGTTCGTAGAGACATTCAAAAAAATACAACAACAAGTGGTTACTGTAAAAATTGGGAGGCCAGATTCAACAGATAGTACAATGATCGACAGTTAAGAGGATACAAAACATATTGGTGCCAACAATCAGAAGACACTTGCTGATTAAAGATGTCAGTGGCACTAGACTTATGAGCCGTCACTCTAATTTTGTCTAAGTTTGAATAATTTTATGTCTTATCTTCACGAACTATGCGTACCTGATTCACATCTCGGTGAGACACGTATACAATCCTTTTTGGGTTCGATATTCATTTTTTCAAATTTCAAAAATAAAATAAATATTGTGTACATATTTTCAAAGTCATATCTTCGCGAACTACGTGAACCAGATTCTCATCTCGGTGAAATACATAGGTAGCGCTTTTTGTGTTCGGTATTCATTCTTTCAAATTTTTAAAAAGTAAAGTAATATTTTGTGCATACTTTTAAAGACATATCTGAGCAAACTACGTGAACCTGATTCTCATCTCAGTGAGATACGTAGGTAACCCTTCTTGGGTTCGGTGTTCCTTATTCTTTTTCAAAAATAAAAAAATATTTATTGTGTACATATTGTGAGAGTCATGTCTTCAGATCAGTTGGGACCAATGCAGTTAGGAGCATGCAAAAATATTTGATATGATGGAGATGACTGACTTTGTGGTAAACCATAGATTCTTTTGGTATCTCTCTTTTGTACTTTTGTGAGGCTTGAAAATTCTCTTGCAGACATTCAAGATAAGAATAAAACCAACCTCATGGTTTCATGTGCATTGTGTGGTGAGCTTTTAGATCAAAATTTAATCGCATCGCATTGTTGATCTAGAACTTCTCTTGAATGTTTATTGAGACGAAATCCTGAGTAATATTTGGTTTGAGAAATGATTGTAGGACTTTTTTGACCCGATCGTGTTTTTTAAAGCCTACCAAATGACATTAATCCCTAGTTTTCCCTACTTTAAGCCTGAAGACTTTTTCTTTGGACAACCACATTTTAGTCATTACCCTTCTGAATGCTTACATGCACTATCCCTCTCTTGGCCCAACCTTCTTAAGCACACCAAAGACGTGCAAACTATATGAGAAGATCCAAGTTTGAAGTTTTCAAAGAAAAAGGATGCAAAGTCTCCAAACTCAAGGAAGAAAAAAAGATTCTAGAGAAAAAAAAAGAAAAAAGACAAAAACACCCCTACAATGTCAATAAAAGAAAAGAAGGAAAATACTCCAACAAAAGAGGAGAAAACTTCAATAGAAAGGGCTGAAAAAAGGAAAAGATCCAAAAAATAAGGACTTAAAAGAAGTCGAAAAGAAACAAAGGGGGTGAAAAAAGGAAAAGCTCCAACAAATAAGAATTCAAAACAAGTCGAAACAAAAGAAAGGGACAACAAAGAGGATCAAACGCCAAAGGCGTATCAATCTTCAAAAGCACAAGTTCAGTGTGACGCTCATGGAGGAATTAAGTCACATTTATCCAAAATAAATATCCTACCCATCCCTAAGCCTACTTACAAGCCAAAGACAAGCCCTACATGATCTAATTCCCAATGTTCTCACATTAGTGGAAATTTACATAAGGGTCAAGCATATGGTATCACAGTTGGATGTGTTAAACATTCTTTTGAGTGTGAGTGCACTTTGAAAAATGTCCTCAAATCAAACGCTTCAAATATGTGTGAAAAAAGACTTTTCTTTGTTGTGAGGACACCTGAAACATGAGGATTGGTATAATTCAAAAATCTTTGTTTGAAGCAAGATGAACAAATCTTGTTGATACTTAAGTATGTTTGAGATTAGGGGTGGGCATTCGGTTCTTCGGTTTGGTTTTATTAATTTTCAGTTTGGTGTTTCGGTGTTCTGTTCTGAAAAAGTGTGCACCAAATACCAAACCAAAATATTTCGGTTTGGTTCTATTTTTTAAACTTCGGTTCGGTTTAATTTGGTATTTTTAAAACGGTTTTTCGGTGCAAGCAAATAAAAAATAAAATGAAAATTAAATTATCAAAACGTTTAACTAAAGATAAAAGTTGAAAACTCGAAATAATCAATTAACATATTTAATAGTTAAACTTTCCAACAAAGAACTAAAAAAGTTTTTTTTTCTCTTTCCGATTTTTTGTTTCCAACAAACACTCTTTGTAATAGCAGCCAACAATTTAAACCAAGAATTCAACACTTGAAACTTAAAAGTTAAAACAATACAAAATTAAAAATGCCTTAATATTAAACTTCATTCAAATTAAAAACAATAGGAGTCACAACTCACAAACACAAGTTACCAAGTGTATAATTAATAAATTTAAAATATTATTTTAAATTGAGTTAATAAAATTTTGGTTTTTCGGTGGACCCAATTTTTCTTACCCTTATACCGAATACCGAATTGAAAAACCAAAATTCCAAAAAAAAAACACCGAAACCGAACCAAAAAAATGAAACCAAAAAACCGAATTAGTTTGGTTCGGTTCGGTTTTTCAGTTTTCGGTATTTATGCCCACCCCTATTTGAGATACCCCTTGAAGTTGTAGAAATTACCTTGAATTCAATCTGAGTTAGAAAAAGAAAAAAAAAAGAGATTTACATACAATCCTCGTTGTTGGTACCAATTGTAGTCAAGATTTAGTTATCTCTTCACATTTTTCATTTTTTAAAAGATAAAAAGGGTAAACAGCCACCTTTTTAATATCTTTCAAAATATATTTTTTAGATTTTTTTCTTTAAAAGTAATAATTTGCATTCCCTTATAAAATTGGTTTGTCCATTGTGAAATGTAATATTGGGCTAATCCCGTCACTGTGAGATGCCTATTTTACTTCATTGGGTTGTCCACCCAAAAAATGTGACATATCATTTGTCTTTAGGCTTTGAATATCACAAGGAAAATCATTTTTCCTATTTCGTTATTTTCATATTACATATTTTCTACTGATGATCTTATCTCAGATTTTTTGCAGTATTCATCATCTACATGATTGGACTACGTTTGACCTCATTCCTACCTCAACAGGATATGTAGGTGTTGTACCCCGTGTGATTTTCATTTCACTTATAATAAAAACTAGGACATAATTTTTAAGAAAATCTCCAAAATTCACAATAAAGATGCTATCTCTAGCAAGTCAAGATTCGAGATCATTTTGATATTTGCTAAGAGATCTAACCTGGACAGAATTTTTGAGGTAGACCTCAAAAATTCCAACAACTACTATCAGAAGTTCGATAGTCAGTTTCAAATGATCTCTAGCATCACTTGAAGTTCAAAGTCAGCATTGACATAATGAAGCAAAACTAAATTCGAGATGTGAGCCGCCGGTGCCTCATACAAATCCCACAATAAGACATGAGTCAAAATAAACACAAAGTGTTCGAGAGCAAAATGATGGTTGCTCACATGTGTCGAAGTGATCGTGCATTTTGAATCGGTGAAAGAATCGAGAGAATTACACTTTCAATAGACACGAGTCATCCACCTTGCTACAGTAGATAATAATCGAGCCATCCACCTCGTTACAGTGGACATCATTTTCAAATCATCGCCGAGAGGTCCATTGCATTTTCATTGTCGAGAGGGTCATTGCATGATTAGTCAGAGGAGGCTAACGTTGAAAAATATTTTTATGTCACATCAATTCAGAGATGAATGATGTGCACCATATCTATTCTAGGTTGAAGTTGGAGGTGGCTGACGTTGAAAGATATATTTAAGTCACATCAATTAGGAGGTGAAGGATGTGCACCCTATCTATTACGCGTTTAAGTCAAAGGAGGCTGACGTTGAAAGATATTTTTAAGTCACATCTATTAAGAGGTGAAGGATGTTCTATTCCGCATTGAAGTCGAAAGAGCCTGATGTTGAATGATATTTTTAAGTCACATCTATTCGGAGGTGAAGGATGTGCACCCTGTCTATTTCACGTAGAAGTCAGAGGAGGCTGACGTTGAAAGATATTTTTTAAGTCACATCTATTCAGAGGTGAAGCATGTGCACCCTATCTATTCCACGTTGAAGTCGTAGGAGGCTGACATTGAAAGATATTTTTATGTCGCATCTATTCGGAGGTGAAGGATGTGCACCCTATCAATTTCTCTTTGAATTCGGAGGAGGCTGACGTTAAAAGATATGTTTAAATCATATCAATTTGGAGGTGAAGGATGTGGACCCTATCTACTCTGCGTTGAAGTCAGAGGAAGCGGACGTTGAAAGATATTTTTAAGTCAGAGCTATTCTGAGGTGAAGGATGTGCACCCAATCTAACCCACGTTAAAGTCGGTGGAGGCTAACGTTGAAAGATATTTTTGAGTCTCATCTATTCGGAGGTGAAGGTGTTGGAAAACTATATGCACAGCGGAAGCATACCAGAATCATACCGCTTACATGAATAATAGACAACACATACATTTATACTAGAACACATAAAATCATGCTAGAGCACATAAACTTTATGAAATTTAATTCATGAATTACCTGTTGTAGCGTGAGCAAATACCTTCAAACGAATCCACAAGCCAATCCACAAACTGGACGTTAGTTCTGCGGTCTTTTACAATGATCCCAAGTTCACTACCGAACTCTCTCAATACTTGGGTGGGCAAGTATTGTATAGAAAACTTATCTATTTTTTGAAGGGTTAGAAGAATCCCTATTTATAGAAATTTCTTCCTAGTCCAAGGAGGAGAAGAAAAAGACATGTACTTCCCCCTTTACTTAGAATAGAGAAAGACATATACTTCTCCCTTTCCTTAGAATAGAAAAAGACATGTACTTCTCCCTTTCCTTAGAACAGAGAAAGACATATAATTCTCCCTTTTTCCCTTAGAATAGAATTCAGAGTTCTAATTAAATATGGGCACGGCAGGGACTACAAAATTAATTACTGAGGCTTCCTATTATGGAAATAATTCAAAATAAATAATTTGAATTATTCTTACCATAATAAATTACAAATCATTCCACTAGAAATTCGTAATTGCACTCCTCTATTTATATTTCAAAGTTCCCCATTAAACACCTATGTAATTCCCCATGTTAAGATTACAGATACTAATCAATAAATTAAATTACTGACGAATTTAATTCAAGGATTAATTTCCTTTAGAGCACTGTTTAACTTATTTCATGTGTCGGATTCATAAATCCACTAGTAAGGTTTGACACGATGAGAACTTATAAGCTTCTCAAAAAGGCATATCATCAATCTATATATAGAGACATGGATTCCGTCAACTAACTTTTTATTTCACCAATATATCTTATTATCATCCAATCTACCAGGCATATTGATCCTTCTCAGAAACTCACCTTTTAATAAATCAAAACGATAGTTAATATATACAGATCATAATAGTTATATCAGGATTAAGAATATAAGTACATTTAATAGTTTAGAGAATATACTTTTGTCAGTCAGTCTAAAGCAACTATCTCTACTCGGTCCCGTTCAATACATACAGAATACACTAACACAAGAAGTTCGAACTATACCATTCCCATAATCAAGATAAACTACATATAATCTTGTGCTACAATCGTACGAATGACATGTCCAATTTCCATCTTAGATTGTGAACAAAAAACTTTATACTTATAAGAACCGATGATTTAATCCTCTATATATAAGCTAAAACTCTATACACTAAATCATCTACTGTATAAGTAAATGGAAACCATAAACGAATATATGATCTATTAAAACTGAATAAATAATTATACTATAATAAATACTACATCTAAACATATGGTTAATAGTATATATCCCAACAGAAGGATGTGCACCCTATCTATTCCACATTGAAGTCGGAGGAGGATGACTTTGACAGTTATTTTTAAGTCACATCTATTCGGAGGTAAAGCATATTCACCCTATCTATTCCATGTTGAAGTAGGAGGAGGCTGACATTGAAAGATATTTTTAAGTCACATCTATACGAAGGTGAATGATGTGCATCCTATCTATTCCACGTTGAAGTTCGAGGAGGTTGATGTTGAAAGATATTTTTAAGTCACATCTATTCGGAGGTGAAGGATGTTCACTCTATCTATTCCACATTGAAGTCAGAGGAGGCTGGTGTTTGAAGGATATTCATATTCCATTATCGGAAGTGGTAGTGTTCACATATATCCTATCAATGGATTCTCATATGTCCTACCGATGGACATGCATTTATTTTGCCCCAAGGTCCTACCGATGGGTCATCTTTATTCGTCGTACCGATGGACATACATTCATATTCTACCGATGGATCATCTTCATTCATCCTACCGATTGACATACATTCATTCTACCAATGGATCATCTTCATTCGTCCTACCGATAGTCATACATTCATATCCTATCATTCATCCTACCGATGGACATACATTCATATCCTACCGATGGATCATCTTCATTCATCCTACTAATGGACATGTATTTATATCCTACCGATGGATCATCTTCATTCGTCCTACCATGGACGTACATTCATATCCTACCGATGGATCATCTTCACTTGTCCTACCAATGGACAAATAGTTATGGTGCAAAATATCCTACCGATGGATACTCATGCATCCAACCAATGGACATGCATTTATTTTACAAAATATCCGATCAATGGATTCGCATTTGTCCTATCAAATGGACTCACAATCATTTTACCACCACACTCATATCTTATCAATGGATATATCCTGTCGATGGATATTGTTTGTCTTTTCAATAAACTCACACCACGCTTCAACAATCAGACAAAGGTTTTCTACATGCATGGATTTTGAAGCAAGAATGACTTCGAATCACCAAGACAATAACGTATCCACAAAAATATGCAAATAAAATGGCAGAAAGTATCATAAGGGATGCTACATTTTTCTTTAATTTATGCTCTACTAATGAGTTTTATCTTTATTTTTTCGGGAACATCCAAGAGGATGCATTCTCAATTAAACCACAGGTGTGGACTACGTCAACAAGGACGCAGCACGACGTGGAACCTATTGAAAGCAAGTCGATGAGCCACTTCCACCACATTCAAACGCACTTTTATATTAAGGTCATGTGTTTGGTCAAAATTGGATTTGTCAATTTTCTTTGTCCATGATTTCTTTCATCAATCAAATCAAACGAAATGGACAGCTGTTGACACTCAATTTTTGCCTAACATTTTCAAAATTCATAATTTTAAGTTATATTCATTCAATACTTCAAAAAACATTTCTTAGAATTTTAAATTAGTTCATCGATACGTATCCTTATTTTTCAAAATTTTGTGACTTTTATCAATTAATTTTGATTGCATTATTTTTGTCACAGTCGGTTGAATATGTTCAAATACTTGTTCATTTTGATTAAATCATTATTTGTGTTAAATTATATTTTTTTATACATGCCATTGGTTACATTTGTTACTTTTTAAAAATATTCCTTTTGATATTTTTGCGTAGTCTATAAATTTATTCAAATATGGATAAGATTGCATGCATAGATATTTTATTGACCAGTGGTGTTGGCCCACGCTTTGAAGATAATGATATTATATTATTGGTAGTTTTGAATTTTCTATTTAAGCAATAGCTTGTTCATTAACTTAGGGGTGATGGATAAAATATTTTAGGGTTAGGGTTTAATTTTTTTCAAATTTTTGAAGAAGGGTCTCTTTAGTGTTCATTAGCATTTCCAGCAAGCCGCCGTAGCTCTGTCCGACTAGTCACCACCAAAAAGAGATCCCACGGCTAATCCCTCTCCTCTCTTTTCTTCTCCGACCACAACACCTCCAGATCACCCGATCTTCGCCAAAATACCACCAAAACCAGTAAACAACACCCTTTTCAGCCACCACAACCTTCCTCATTCCTCCTTGCTCGAGTTCCACCATTAATGGTGAACTCTGAGCTCACCAGCAGCAAACAGAAATCCAAAACAACCACCTAAACTCCATTCCCGACCTCGCTGCCACCGAAATCCGGCGAAACCCAATCACCACCATACCCCTCACCTTCTTCTCCCTCACCGGAAATAACCTAAAACCACCAGCATCGAAAGGAACTCACACTTCATTGATGCTACTAGCAGCTTAACCCAAGGTGAAACTCCACCACAAAACGACAACCAATGCAAACCCAGAACAACTAAACTCTGACTAGCGACAACAAGAAATAGCCTAGAAACCCACTAGCTTCGAAGTCGAAGCAACCACGGTGAACGACGCCAAGACCAGAAACCAGTCACACCCCATCTACGCCAGTGGAACAACAACGAGCAGCAACCAGGAGTTCTCAAAGGCTGGATATCCACAAAACTCCTATGAGCCTCTCACTTCCAGATCTGCTCGAAAAGAGCAACACTCGGGTGACCCTTTTCCTTTTCCATTTTTTTTCAAAAATATATATGCGTATATCTTCAGTTGTTTGATATTATTATTACCAACATTGTGTCGTTACTTGTTTGATTGGACTGATTTTTTGGATATTATTTTTCCGATACAATATGTGAGATTGTTCTATTCTTGTTTCTATTTGAAGTACTGTTTCAACATTTTTCTATAGACTTGTTATTATAATTTTGGAGTTAATATCTTAGGTGGTCACTCAACTATACATTTTTCTTTCAGAAAGTCACTCAACTTTCAATTTTATCGCAAAAGTCACTCAACTATTCACTCTTTTCTCAGATAGTTGAGTGACTATTGAGTTAAAATTCAAAGTGGAGTGACTTTTTAAGAGAAAAGTGCATAGTTGAGTAACTTTTGAGTTAAAATTGAAAGTTGAGTGACTTTCTGAGAGAAGAGTGCATAGTTGAGTGACCATCTGAGATATTAACTCCTAATTTTGATATTTCCATATTATTTTATATTGAATGTGTAGAATTGTTTAATATTTTAACCACCAGTTTTTAGTTTTGTTGTTTATTTCAATTTCTTGATTAATTTTCATCACTCATAAGTGGTATATTTATTTTTCGCATACGTTAAAAGTTCTCCAACTTCATCATGATTTTGTAATGAAATGTGATGCTATTTTGATATTTTACATTCAACTGTTAAGGGTGTCATGAAACTTTTTTCTTAGAGTTTATTCATAAAGTTTGTTTCTATCTTTATTATTTAGTTGTTATTGTTATTAGTATTAATTGGAAGTGCTAAAAATTACCAATGAAAAAATCTGTCCGTCGGTTTTAGAGTCCTTCCCATTGTAAAAGACGGAAATTTAGTTTAAGTTTATATATATTGTAGGTTAAAATTGGCCGATGGAGAAATTACCATCGATTTCCAAGGCCTCCTATGTTCATAAGACAAATTTTTATTTTTAAGTTATTATTTGATTCATTCATATTTATTTATTACTAACACTTTTTCTAAGTGTCTTTACAGGTACACAAAGTTGCTTTCCAAGGAAACTATTCGAATAAAGTTCGAACAATATTTTTTGATTCATTATTGTCTATATTATTCACGTTAGGCAAACCTTAGACCGTTTCTTATAGTATTGTTTTATTTTATTCATTGTGTATATCACATTTTTATTATACTTGTACAATGTTGTTATATCCTCCTCAATTTGAAAAAATGAATTCAGTTGGGACTCACAGTTGTGGATTTTGAAGAATGCCTAATACCTCCCCTTCAAAATCACTTGAACCCTTACCTAGAATCTATTGGTTTCGTAGACTATTATTTGTTAACTAATTAATTGATTTCCTAGTTTTCCTAAAATGAGGTGGCAACTCCCTTTAAAAATTATTTTTTCTTTAAATTCTTTTAAAATTGATTATTTTTTTCTGAGTCACAACGACATTGCGCCTTTAGGGGATGTCAACAGTTTTTACCTTTCTTGCTCGGTCGGCCTATGATGTACATTGAGTACCTTTGTTTTGGTACTAATTCTACACTGTGCATCCTTTCATGATGCAGGTCCTAGTACCCGCTACCAGCGGTGATCGTTCATGCCGTCTTTTGCAGCTTGTGAATTTCGGAGACTAGGGTGAGCACTTGGCGTCCTGGACCAGCCTGTCTCCTTCAGTACATATGTTGGGTGGCCTTTTTTCCTTCGTGGCGGCTTGTTGTGGTCCAATTTTGAGACTTGTATTTACCTCATTAGACACCCCTGTACTCATGACTTATAGGCTCTGAGAGGGTTTCCTTTGTATATAGTTTTTGGTTTGCTTTCCGTTTCTGTCTTTTCTTATTGTAGTATTATTTTCTGTTTAATTCGACCCTTGTACTCACTACTTCTTGTTTAGGGTACGGGTTGGCTTATCTACGGGTGGGTTTTAGTAGGTGCCATCATAACTCGGGAAGTCGGGTCGTGACAAAATTTCTTAAGGACACACAGAGGGTTCTGTGGACTCAGATAGTTCTTTGCTTTTTCTTTTAATCTTTATTATTTCTGGTTTGCTTACCTGAATACAGGAGATAACACATGCTTGAATCTATGAGGTTATTCCACGATTTATGGGATGATCCATGGCTCGTGGAATCCCTCTGTGGAACTGACATGCAATGCAATCTCCTATGATTCAAATCCACATGCATACTTCACTGATCGTGGATGCTTTCACGGCTCTTAGATGCCGATCGTAGAGATCTAGTACTGAAATTTTAGGTTGGTTTTTATGCTAAGTGCTACGTGTTCGTAGGTTCAAAATCTTAGGTGTTACATTGTCAGTGTTAGCACACTATAGAGGTAATAAGCTAATAGCGGATCTAAAGAAATATATATAGAATGAGTTCAACCAAAACTATTTATCAGGAAAGGCCGGAGCTACCCTTGCTTGAGGTTTTATCATGCCACATTGTTTCGCGAAAAAGCTATACTATATATGTAGGTCAAGTTTTGATTTTATAAATATATATACATGTGTTGACACTATTTGACACAAGCTAAAGGTTCAGTATTGGTTAAGGCGGTGCAAATTATTTTTGAGTTGTGTGTTCTACCTTGACTAGCAACAAAACAATGCATTTTGACTACAACCATATTTTTTTCATTTTTAAATGACACACAATTTATTTATAATTAAACATCTTGTCGAGTTATAATGTAAATAAGTTTTTTTTATTAGTAAAGACTATTTTCTTGCTTTTTTCAGATGTTTACTTCTTTATATTTAGGCACCCCTTCATGAAATTTTTTGGCTCCCTCACTATTATCCGGTCTGGTAAGAAAGGAATTCCCGAATATTCAAACAGAAGCAAAGGAATGTTGAGGCTATTGTGAAGCAATTTTATACAGGTGATACATGATTGAGGTATAACGAGGCAAAGGTTAAAACTGAAGCTTGATGGCAAGAATTACTATTCTTATAGAGGGAGGCTGACCTACTCTCTACATTGAGGGGTCAGGAGATCCCAAAAACTTCAGCCAAACTTTTGTATATGTTTCAATGTATTCCTTGAAAATGATTGTACAATTGGCTTGACACCCTGAACACCAATAACCTTAGGGGGCACTGATTGAGCAGCTAGCTAAATTTTCTTTAGTGCCCCATCATGTTACAGGACTGTGCGGGCACCTACCCCATTTCTAACTAGATAGGTGAATCCTTACCACTGAATAAAAAATATGTGGAAAGTCAGTTGCAAATCTTTTACTAAATAAAAAATATATTTTTAATGACCAAATTTACGAAACCCATAACATTAGTGAGTAAAATAATCACATGTAAACAACCAACTTAGAAGACCTAATCTAGGCATGTACAAGAGCTTCTAAATAGAGTAAGACAAGAAAAGACACAACTTCCCCAGGAAAGAGAGATACAAAAATTGAGGATGATTTATTGCCGCTTCACATTAGAGACTTCAAGTCAACTTGCAACACATCTACACTGCAGAAAGGATGTAGCAAGAGTAGTATCATTACACCACACGTTCTGGTAAGCATCATCGATCAACCAAGGTTAAACCATGGAACATAACATAGAAGTCATAATTATAATCATGAAGATCCTATACGACCCCATTCACCCTCATTCATCATACTTAATATTCTAACCAACAAGATTTTTTAATTTATGAGACAAGTTTATTTAGTGATTAGCCTCATCCATTAACCCCACGAACTAATAATATCGAAGTACATTATTACACACCTAGTCACCCATTTTCATACTTAAATCAACCATTCTACCATATAACAATGAGCACCCAAGTGGAATTTGTAATGCACCAAACAATTTCACGACATAACCACACCCTATAAACTAGATGGCAAGACATGCATCAACTCAAGGGTTATATAAACTCAACAATGGAAACAATTATGTCAAATAATCAACACGTTTATGCACATAAACATCATCAAGCATATCATCACTATATCAGCTGTCTTATTTGTACACACACGCTTAGGATCTTATATATGTCCAATAGACATGACCTGCTGGGGACTAACTTCATTCATGTACCAAACTGATGCAGTATCCAACCTTCCAATTTTTCACTCAAAGTAAATACAAAATTTACACAAAAAATAGCGACATTCAAAGTAGTAAAGCTATAACTAAAAGATAGGGGTGTACATGACCGGGTTGGTTCAAGTTTTTCAACCTCGGGTTTTTTTTGGTTTATTCGGGTTATTAAAATATCAAACCAAACCAAACCATTTGTGTCAAATTTTTAAATTTATAAATCAAACCAAACTAATAAACCTCGGGTTTATTCAGGTTTACGGGTTTTTTCGATAAAGTATTCATACAAAACATATAATTAATTAACTCGTGCTCCAAATATTTCTTTAGTCCAACCAAAATAAAACTTTCTAAGGTGTTTCTTAAGAAATAACACAAAATATGAGATGAGTGATGACACTAAAATATTCAACAAAAAAATAATGAAATCGTATAAAATAAATATTACAAATTAATAAGTCATAATGAAAATGATCATAATTTAAAAGTAAAAAATCATGCAAAAATAAGTCTAATAAGAATGGAGTAATTACATGATTAAACATTAAAAAATTAAAATTAGGTTATGTATTTTTAATGTCTAAGCCAATGTAAAACTAAAGAACAATATTCAATATTATTGTCATTCTTAGTGTTGAATTACTTTTTTTAGCATTAGTATTATTTTGATTTTGAATTGAGCTTTATTAGAGTTACTAATATATATGAACTACGACCTTTATTGGATCATTAAAAATTCTATGTCTCAAAAAACCTGAAACAAATATGTTAAATAATAAAAATTATGAAAAAGTATAAGTAATATTTAAAAATTATATCAAAGTAAATACTATTATGTATAAAATAAATTTTAAAAATCATATAAATAATGTGGGGTATGTTTGGTCTCGAGTTGACTTTTTTTAGTTAAAACCAAACCAACGCAAGTATAGTCGGATTATTTTTCAATACCAAACCAAGTCAAACAAAACCATTAGTCGGGTTTTTTTTGTTTGACTCGATTTGCAGTTTGGTTCGGTTTTATATACCCCTACTAATGGATATGAATTAAAACTAAAGGGCATAGCTAAACCTCAATTTCAAAAAAGTTGTACACTAACTAAATTAAAGTGGAACAAAAAAATGTGTTTTTTAAAAAAATATCCCTGCTGAGGTAGGTAGGCCGTCATCTCTTAAATATTAAGAGAATATACACATGATAGTATTTTCCTGTCCAATTTATATGACACAAAATTTCGAAATTCTAAATTCTAAATTTTGATTGTGAATTCTTGTGGCACTGTTGGAAGAGTTAATGTTCACACTTTACATCATCCTGGTTTGTTGGAAGATTCTAATCTGTTTCAAAATACACACACTTCACATAATTTTTTTGTTTTCCTCTCACACAAAAAAGGCTTATCTAAAGTCACATTTCTTTTGTTCTATTTCTCTACCTCATCATATCATATATCTATCTATCTATACTATCTTAATAGCATGAACTCCCTGACATGAATGTTAAGTTACTATAATACCCCAAACTTAAAACACATTATTTAGTATATATTATATATTTTATATTATATTATATTTATTTATTTATTCTATATTATATTAAAAGTTGACACCTTTTCATATTGATAGGTAGTGACTTCTCCGAAGGATTGTAATTTTTTTAAAGAGTTGTGACTCTTTCGATGAGTTATGACATTTCCGAATGGTTGTGATTTATCTAAAGGGTTGTGACTTATCTGATAAGGCACGGTAATCACATTTCATACTATCATTTGTTGTTTATAAATAGAGGGGTTTCCTCACATTTTTAATCTACAAATTTTGTAAGTTTTCTATTCTTCTTCTTAAAACAAGGAAGTTTGAGAGAATTGTTCAATTATGCAATTACAATATTTTTTGTGGGTAAATTAGACAGATCAACTAAAATTGATGCAACAAGCTAAGGATAATGGAATAAATCAACTTCAAACGAGAGGACTATCTAAATCATTAATATGTGTTGATTTTCATTGCCATAAATATACTTTTGCAGCAACTTCTACTTGACAAAAAGTTCAATGATTTTATGTTGCACAAACTACAACTTGTTGTTGAAGCTATGAAAAGCCTCTAACTGCTGTTGGAGAAAAAAGGTTTTGATCAAGATTATTTTTATTCAGTTTAATATAGAAATGTTCTTTTTTTTGAGGGGGGGGGGGGGGGGGGGCATATTTAAGACCACAAAGTTAAAAAATATTTTTATATATTCTACATATCCTTAAAAAAGTGTTCTTTATTTTTAAGAATTTCATATCAAATAAAAATTAGACAACTCTATATCTATCTATATTACCTTAAAAGTATGCCCCCCCCCCCCCCCCCCCCCCCCTCAACTTAAGACACTAAATTTAGTATATCATCTATATTATATATTGTATTATATTTTATTAAAAGCAAACACCTATTCACATTGAAGGGTTGTGATATTTTCAAAGAGTTATAACTTTTCTCATTAGTTGTGATTTTAGAAGGGTTGCGAATTTTCTAAAGGGTTATGACTTTTCTGAAGAGTTGTGACTTTTCCGAAGGATTGTGACTCTTCCAAAAAGTTATGAATTTTCCGATGAGTTCTGACCTTTTTGGTGGATTGTAACTTTTCTAAAGGGTTGTGACTTTTTTGATAAGACACAATAAATATTTTTTCATACACTACTCCTCACATTTTAAAACTAAAATTTTAAAAAAAATTCTATTGTTTTTCTTCTTCTTAATACACTCAATTTAGTATATCTTATATATTTTATATTATATTTATTTATTTTTATTATATTATATTAAAAGAAAGTCTCTTCACATTGAATGCTTACGACTTTTCTGATAAGTAGTGATCTTTCCGAAGGATTGTCACTTTTATGATAAGGTACAATAAGCATATTCTCATACTACCCATTTTTTGAACACTCCCTAACATGAATGTTAAATTAATATAAACTCCATTATTATTATTATTATTATTATTATTATTATTATTATTAGTATTATTATTATTATTATTATTATTATTATTATTATTATTATTATTATTATTATTATTATTATTGTTATTATTATTATTACGATTATTATTATTATTATTATTATTATTATTATTATTATTATGATTATTATTATGATTATGATTATTATTATTATTATTATTATTGTTGTTGTTGTTATTGTTGTTGTTGTTATTCTTATTATTATTATTATTATTATTGTTATTATTATTATTATTATTATTATTATTATTATTATTATTATTATTATTATTATTATTATTATTATTATTATTATTATTATTATTATTATTCTTATTATTATTATTCTTCTTATTATTATTATTATTCTTATTCTTATTCTTATTATTGTTATTATTCTTATTATTATTATTATTATTATTCTTATTATTATTATTATTCTTATTATTATTATTATTCTTATTATTATTATATTATATAATATTAAAAGTAATAACTCCAGCAATACGATATTAACTAAATAATGAACTATAGGGGAGGGAGGAGAAAGTAGATTTAAGAGGAGTAACTAAGAGGTTTTAAGAGTGACTTTTTTATTTTTACATATTACAATTAATTTTAAAATGAGAAAAAATTCAAAAAAAAAGGAAAAAAGATAAATTTAATTGGAGGCCATAGAGAAGTGTCAGATCACCTTATCTATGTCTAGGTTTATATTATAAATAGTAATAGGTGTTTTTCGGATGTTGATTTGACATCTTTGAGTAGTAATAAAAAGAAAATTACATCAACTATTCATAGGAACTAGAGGTGTCAAAAAGGAGCCCAATTATATGTAACCCGCCCAACCCGCCTAGAATTTTAAGGGTTGGGCTCAAGATAATTTGAATTGAGTTCAATCTCAACCCATTTCAAAACAATCCTCAACTGAGCCCAATTTAATGTCCAATTTCAACCCGTTTTAAGCCTCTTTATTTGCATTGATGTAATGTATGTTCCTATATTAAAAGTATAAATTACTATCTATTTTACATCTTTTAGAATTTATCTATCCATTTGTAATTTCTTTTTTAAATTTTCTTGAATTGAAATTCAAATTGTGGTTATAATACTTAAAAAATAATATATTAAAATTATTGAGATTAAGCGGGTCAAATTGGGCGGGTCAAGACCCAACATGTTTTTAAGCCCATTTGAGCCCAACCCGTTTGAACCCAAAATAAACTTGGGCGGGTCAAGACCCAACCCTACTTCAACCCATTTTAATATCTCTAATTTCAACCCAACCCGCCCATTTGACACCCCTAATAGGAACGTATACTTTATCATTTCATTTATAATTGTTTTTATTTATTTATTTAATAATATTGATATTATTTTTAAAAAATAGTGTAGTATATTGTTTGATATTCACGTGCAACACACGTGCATCAAAACTAGTAATACTAAAAGTGGGAAAAAAAGTTAAAAGTTAAATTACAGTTTTACCCCTGCTATAAATTAAAATGTTATAAAATATAAAACTATTTAAATATTAAATTATATCATTTTAATTAAAATGTTAATGACTTTTGCACTTCCTTAGATTAATTCCTAATTAAATATCTAATTTAGTAATATTTATCATCTATAATCTATATGTATATAATAATAATAAAGAAATCCAAAAATCTCTACATAAATTAGTCAACTTTTCCTCTTCCCATAACTTTTTCCGTAACTCCTCTCATAAATAATATAATTTCTGTGGATAAAGTATTATCCTTTATGATAAATAAAGAAAATTAATAATTAAAAAGGGTGCAAATCTGCAAAATGGACAGACACACATTGATAATGTCCTCTTGATTATTATTAAAGAATGGCTCTAACTTCAGTAATTTAAATTCATTGCTGCTTAATTACATGATAAGAGCTTAAAGCTACTCAAATTCTTGCTCATGTGATCATTAATTCATTATCTTGTGCATGAACACTTTCTACATGGTTTGTGAGCTTTAATTCGTTTTTCCTATTCTTCATTTATTTATTATTATTTTCTTTATTTGCTTTAAATATTCACATTTATAACTCATATCTAATTACATATTCAATTTTTATACTCTTAATATCCATAACTCTCATCTTTTCATATTCATAACCTCCAAATATTTAATCTTAAACTTTAAGATATCTTTTGCTATTCCTCATTTCTATCTACATAAATTCAGCTTTTTACTTTCATGAAACCCCTACAAAGGTTAGCATTTTTATTCTATAGGCAAAGTAGATGAAGAACACTCTTGAATTTTGATAGGATATGGGAGAAGGAGTCGATAAGAACTCGAAAATTTATGTAAGAATTTTGTATTTATTTTTCCATGTATATTATTATTGATCAATGTCTTAAGAAGGATGTATACATTGTATTTTTTCCTTCTCTGTTCTTTTTGTGTGTTTTTTCTCTATTAGACTTCTTAATTTAGTTATCTATGAATGCTTTATTGATGTAAGTCTATAGTCTTATTTGGGCTCAAATTAGTTATTTGCTACTTTATTGAAAGTTTGCTAACTATTAACCAAAGTTTTAAAGTTATAGTTTGTTTCTTAAAAAGAATTAATTTGAAACATCAAAATACGCCCTTCATTTGGTATTTTTTGGTCATATTATCAAAGATTTATTTGTAATTTTGCATTTATTACTCATTGTATACATGTTTTCATAGAGTTTTAGTCATTCTAACATAGTATATATAAGAAATCACATGGAACACACGTGCAAAGCACGTGTTCAGAGACTAGTATTATTAAAACTGGAAAGCTCCTACCTTTAAAGTTTGTGTAACGGCCTAGCCCGCTAGTAATATTGTCCGCTCTGGGCCTAGGCCCACACGGCTTTAAAATGCATCACTAGTATGTAAGGCCTGCTTACTTATATACCCAAAATCTCTCCTGTGTTTTACCGATGTGAGACTTCTAATCTTAAGTTGGGGCGTCACACACACCCCCTCTACGGACTCAGCGTCCTCGCTGAGGTTTGCCCTACCGAATGGGATTTGTAACGACCTAGCCGCTAGTGATATTGTACACTCTGGGCCTAGGCCCGCATGGCTTTAGAACGCGTCACTAGTTGGTAAGGCCTACTTATTTAAATACCCAACACTCTCCTGTGTTTTACTGATGTGGGACTTCTAATCTTAAGCTGGGGCATCACATTTTGATTACCATTTCCCCTCTAAATCATATTAAAATATAATACAATCATTTAATTATTATCCATCTTAGTCATGTAATATTTTCATTGTAGTTAAATTGATTGAATACTAATTTTGTTAATAATTGTTCTGTTACCTTTTCTAAGATGCATGACTTTTCCTTTTTTCCATAAATTAATAATTTTCATTAGTTCTTTCCCTTATGCATCATCACTCAAGTGCTATCTTTTACAATTCCCATATACTTTAATCTTCTTATTCTTCATTTGTTAATTTTAACCTTTCAAATTTCACACACAAATATTAAAAAAAAAATACAAGTGAGTAGTTTGTCATGCCCCGAGCCTACACCCTAGACGTGGCTGGCATTTCGAAACCATTGTTGATTTCGAAGCGAACCCTTGGCCTGGCTGACTACTTAGCGAAAGACTAAATCGACCAAGAATAAGCTTAAAACTGATGAAAAACATTTAAAGCAATTAACTGAATCTCAAGTTATCTGAAAATACTGAGTATAAATGATAAAAGTTTAGCAATACAACTGAAAATTAATACTGAAAGACTCTAAATTTGCTTATCAATGAAGCCTCTACTGTCTAAAGATAGGTATCGGGACAATACCCACGACGAGCTTAATCAAAACTACTAAAGTTTTAAAAGACTGGAGTCCTCCAAAAGACAAGGAGGCCTCACCAAAAGATGACGAGTGGGTACTGTGATCTCAACGAAGCACCTGTTGATGATCTGAATACCTGTATCTGCATCATGAAATGATGCAGGTCGAATGACGTAAATACATGAATGTACGGTAAGTAACAAAGCTGAATGAAACAAAATAACTGAATTGAAAGACTGAAATAACTCAACTGAAGTAAAGCATGAACATACGTAAAAATCATTTAAGCATTCCAATATTCAATAATGGAAAATGCTGAAACAGACACACTTTACTTTACTGGGAGTTTCTCTAACCGACAAGAATCACTATGTGCCTCGTGATGATACAACATCTTACCCACATTGTCAGAACCACCCCATATCTTGCCGGGGTATAGAACAAAACTTTAGCTTATGGATCCACTAAAAAGCCTTCTTGAGGCAGATGAGGAGTCGCCCGTCGTGCGATATGATCCTATCTACACTGGTGGCGTAGGTTATGATGTTTGAGTTATCTTAACTCTTGCCCCAAATTGGTTCTCAATATTACTCCCTAAATATAAACATGCATGATTATATAAAACACTCACTGGTTTAGTTAATACTCAAAGCACTCTCTTTAAGGGTTAACAAAAAATTAGTTTATCTGTCTGAAATGCTTCTGAAAACTCTTTATGCTTTTTTAATAATAATACTTTATTTCTAAATGTAAAAATAGTACATTTGGGATCATTAAAGTTCCCTTAGAACTCTTCTCAATGATGTTTTAAAATTACTCTTGGACTCTCTTTAAATTTTGGAATCAATGCAAGGAAAATAATTGCACAAAGGCTTTCAAAAAAATCTCATCAACTAGGGTTCATGGGAAAATATAAGCATGAACAACAACTCAAGGATCTCAAAGCATAATATATCATAATCTCACAATAAAGAAAATAGAACTTGAAATAAGAACACAATTCAAATTCAGAATTGTCACAACCTAAAGTACCCCCCTAGACATGACATGACATATAAGACCCCGAAAGGCCCCATACAAGCCACTTAGCATACATCATACAAGATAATAGTAGTTAAGAGTTAAAAAGACAATTACATTTTAAAAGAGTTGACAAAAGTAGCGGAAGTCTAACATATATTCAAAGCCATCTAATACATATGAAATGTTGAGACATAACCCATACATGTTCAAAAAGTAAAATGACATAATACTATAAATGTTGCATTGTCCTTGAAGTATGAGGACTCACCAAGTCTTTAAGTCTCAATTGTAACGAACTATCCACGAATGGATGGAGAAGAGCCGGATCCTACATTATGAGACAATATAGGCAAGAGTATGCGTTAGTACATAGGATGTACCAAGTATGATAACAATGCATAGAAGTTTCAAAATCATGCTAAAAAGGAGATATACATGAGATACAATGGCCAAGCTAAATCGTAAAGTAACATGACGGAAAACATTAGTTAAAAACCATGGTCAATGCAAGTAAATCATCTTAGACCAACATACTTGAAATATCTTTTTGAAAGTAACCTTAACTCATTATGTGGGAAATTAGCCTTAACCGTCATAGACCATGTGAGCTATAATATGGAATCCGGTGTCTACCCCACATCGAAAAGAGGTGTCCTTACTTGCCAAGATAAGAACCGTAGCTTCTAGCCTAAGTGGATCCACCAGCTAATGTGTATCTAAGACTATCATCCTATGGTGGCACATAGTTTATGGGACATGGGTGATCATCTCTAGTCCACTCGGTGCTAGCATAAATCCCATAGAATAGTCATAATTCATCTTTTAGTAGACATGGGTAATCGCCTCTTGTCTCATTATTCATGGATGGTACATCAAATAGCCAATCCAAGTTAAAGTTCATTAGAATAGCTCCTTAACTCTTGATTCAAAATTTAGTTGAGAAAGCCTTTCAACCCTATGAATCCTTTATGTGAGAAAATCCTTTCACATTCATGTTTTGAGTAATATGAGGGAAATACTTCCACAATACAACAACAACAACATTGATGCTTCACTCTCAAAGCAACCTTAATTCATTATCTCAATTTCATAAAAAACATGCATATCTTCATAATTTTCAACTTTCATAGTTCAAAACCTCATCATAATATCAAAGCATAGGAATCATAGATCATGCATGGGTTCATGATAATTCAACTTTAAATCATGCAATTAACTCAATTCATGCATAAAAAGACTTAAATCAATCAATTAGATCATAATTTGAAAGAACCTACGAGATAGAAGAAAAAGCCTAATTTCAATTGGAGAATTTTAACTTGTAAAATTGGGGAATTTTGGAAACCGATGGAGGAAAGGACTCCATAGGTGAAAGCCATCATACCTTGATGCCAAAAGCCCTCAATCCATGGTGGATTAGGAGACTTGACTTGAAACCCTAGATCTTCTTCTTCTTCAATCTTTAGAGAGAGAAATATTTTGGGAAAGATTTGGAGGGATTTCGTGGAATTTGAAGAGTGATTAAAATGGGTAGAATTTAGGCTTAGAAAAATTATCTAGGGCCTAGGATTAGGACTAAACCTACCTAGGTTAGGTATAATTCAATTAGGGAAAAGATCAAAAAGACCTTAAAATTAACTGTCGGACTCAGACCTACTGTTCAGACCTACGGTCCGTATGTCTAACTACGGACCGTCTTGGTCAACCGTAGAATGATTTAGATAATAATTAAATTTGGATTTCCAATGACGGTTTCCATGTACAGTTAATTGGTTCACTTACGGACCGTATATATCAACTGTAAATTCCAACTTTGACCCTAAAAATTTCACTAAGTCTGGGAGTGACCTACGAAACCTATCTACGGTCCGTAGAAGCAATGACGAACCATCTTGTTGAGTTGTAGCAAGGATCCTGAAACTTTATTTTAAAAACTATTTTCCCCACTACCTACAAATGCCATCTACAACCCCTAGGAGCTCCTATGGTCCGTAGGTGGGGATCCGTAGATATAGATACTAGTTTGGAAAATCTAAAATTTTTCCTTCTTTTCGAATCCGAGGTGTTACATTATCTCCTCCTTTGGAACATTCATCCTCGAATGGAACTCAAGACATCATAAGGAGGATAAGAACTAAATCTATCAGCCCAACATGAATGAAATTACATAAATGCACATATCCGAGGAGGCTACATCAACTCAAAGCTAAAGCATGTTCAAAACATCATTTCATAAAGTCTACATGCAACTCATACTCAAATGCACATAACTTGAAGAAGTCAATCAAGTTAACTCATTTTCTCAAAAATTAAGCTTTTCATGAACATGCATAAATGAGGAAATTGTGGGAATATCTAAGACACTTGAGACCAAAAGAGTGAACCATGAAGAACTAAATACCTCAAGCAAGAGTAGGGACAGAGGGAAAAATATGAGGATAACTAGACATCATATTGGCCTCGGCCTCCCAAGTAGCACCCTCAACTAACTGATTCCTCCAAAGAACTTTTACAGAAGCAACTTCTTTATTTCTCAACTTTCGACGTTGTTGGTCAAAAATCTCAATCGGAACCTCTTCATAAGAAAGGCTCCCCCTTACACCGAGACACTCCAATGGTACTATAGATGTCGGATCACCAACACATTTCTTCAATAAGGAGACATGGAAAACTGGATGAATCGAAGCCAAGTCATTAGGCAAATCAAGCTCATAAGCAACCTTACCAATACGCCTCAAAATCTGATATGGGCCCACATAATGGGGTCTAAGCTTCCTTTTTTTCCCAAACCTCATTACACCCTTCATGGGTGAGATTATCAAGTAGACCCAATAATCAACATCAAATTCTAGATCTCTCCATCTAACATTAGCATAGGACTTTTGTCGACTTTGAGCCGTTTTCAACCTTTCTCTAATAAGCTAAACTTTCTCCATAGCTTCATGCACCAATTAGGGACCTATCAAAGCGACTTCACCAACTTCAAACCACCCTATGGGGGATCTACACCTCATACCATAAAGAACCTCAAATGGAGCCATACCAATACTCGAATGATAGCTATTATTATAGGCAAACTCAATCAAAGTCAAATGATCATTCCAAATATCCTTGAAATAAATCACACAAGCTCTCAATATATCTTCCAAAGTTTTGATAGTATGCTCCACTTGCTTATCGATTTGAGGATTAAAAGATGTGCTAATCTTAACACGAGTACCAAGGCCTTTTTGGAAAGATTTCCAAAACTGAGAAGTGAATTGAGTATCACGATCAAATATAATGGATAGGGGTACTCCATGTAACCTAACCATCTCTCTTAGATACAACTTTCCATAGTCTTCTGCCGAATAAGAAACCTTAGCGGGAATGAAATGAGTTGATTTTGTCATACGATCCACAATAACCCAAATCGAGTCATGTTATCGCCGAGTGCATGGTAAACCAACAATGAAGTCCATATTCAAATCTTCCCACTTCCAAGTAAGGATACTAATATCTTGGGACAAGCCTCCAAGCTTTTGGTGCTCAATTTTCACTTGTTGACAATTAGGACACTTAGCCAGAAATTCCACAATGTCCCTCTTCATCCCATTCCACCAATAGACCTCTCGCAAGTCACGGTACATCTTGGTGGCTCCCGGGAGAATGGAATATAGGGAACTATGGGTTTTCGATAAAATATGCTCCCTCAGGTTATCAACCTCTGGAACGCACAATCTACCTTGATATTAAAGCACACTATCTCCCCCTTGGGAGAAAGCCTCAACAAAATTTTTAAGCAGCGCTTCCTTCAACTCCATTAGGATTGGATCAAGACTTTTCTTTACTTTCACATCCGACACAAAGGACCATTTCGGACCACTATGAACAACCACACCACCTTCATAAGAATCAATCAATGGAACACCCAATCGAGCCAATCTATGAACATCTAGCACCCACTCCTTCTTATTATCCTCAACATGAGCAACACTACCCATGGATGGTGACTAAGGGCATCTGCCACCACATTCACCTTGCCGGGGTGATAGAGGACACTCATGTTATAGCTCTTTAGCAACTCAATCCAACACCTTTGGTGAAGATTCAAATCCATTTGCTTGAACACATATTGAAAACTCTTATGGTCAGTGAAGACATAAACATGAGCGCCATACAAGTAATGCCTCCAAATCTTTAGGGCAAACACAACCATCGCTAGTTCTAAGTAATGGGTAGGATAGTCCTTTTCATGAATCTTAAGTTACCTTGAAGCATAAGCAATGAATTTCCCATTTTGCATAAGGAAACATCCCAACCCAATTCTTGAGGCCTCAGAATAACCACAAATCCATCGGACTCTTCCGATAAAGTCAATATTGGAGCTGAAGTAAGCCTATCTTTCAATTCTTGGAAGCTCTTTTCACATGCTTCAGACCATACAAACTTAACTTTCTTTTAGGTCAATGCCGTCAATCGAGAGGCAATCGAAGAGAACCCCTCAACAAACCTTCTATAGTAACCAGCAAAACCTAAGAAACTTTGAATATCTTAAGGGGATAGAGGTCTAGGCCAACTCTTAACCACATCCGTCTTCTTAGGATCTACCTCAATACCCTTACCGGAAACAATGTGACCAAGAAAAGCCATGGACCTCAACCAAAACTCACATTTACTAAAATTTGCAAAGAGTTGTTAGTCCTTGAAAACTTGCAACACAATCCTCAAATGATTGGTATGCTCATCTTCATTCCTTGAGTAAATCAAAATATCGTTGATGAACACAATCACAAACATATCTAGGTATATTCTAAACACTCTATTCATCAAATCCATAAATGCGGCCAGAGCATTTGTCAAACCAAACGACATTACTAGGAAGTCAAAATTACCATATCTAGTCCGAAAAGCCGTCTTCGGAATGTCATCTTCCTTCACCCTTAATTGGTTATAGCCTGACCGGAGGTCAATCTTGGAGAAGTAACTTGCTCCTTAGAGTTGATCAAATAAATCATCTATCCTTGGAAGAGGGTACTTGTTCTTAATGGTAATTTTATTCAATTGACGGTAGTCGATACACATACAAAGTGAACCATCCTTCTTTCGAACAAATAAAACTGAAGCACCCCATAGAGAGATACTCGATCGGATGAAGCCCTTATCCAACAAATCTTTTAATTGCTCATTCAATTCCTTAAGTTCTGCCGGAGCCATTCGATAAGGAGGAATAGAGATAGGTTGCGTATCTGGGAGAAGGTCGATACCGACGTCTATTTCCCTTTCGGGAGAAACACCGGGTAAATCATCGGGAAACACTTCCAAAAACTTATTAACAATGGAGACCGACTCAAAGGTAGGGCTTTCAGAATGCAAATCCCTAACCCGAATAAGATGGTTTATGCAACCCTTAGAAATCATCTTTCTAGCTTTAAGACAAGAAACAAACCGACTCTTAGGCACAGAATTTCCACTTTTCCACTCTTGAATGGGTTTGTTCAGAAATTTGAACTTGACCAATCGGGTTCTACAATCAATAGAAGCATAACATGAATGCAGTCAATCCATTCCAAGAATAACATAGAAATCTAACATCTTAAGCTCTACAAGATCAACATGAGTGATTCTATGGGATAAGGAGATGGGACAAATTCTATAGACTCTCTTAGCCACGATAGATTCACCAGTAGGAGTAGAGACAGAAAAAGGATATAACAACACATCCGAAAGAATGTCAAACCTCATAGCTACATATGGCGTCACAAAAGACAAAGTAGTATTGGTATCAAGCAAAGTATAAACATCAAGATTAAAGACTTTCAACATATCGGTAACAATATCGGGAGAACCCTTTCTCTCATGGCGAGTCTGAAGTGCATAGAATCGGTTTTTCTTTTGACTCCCACTAGAACCCGATGGAGGATAAGGTTAACCCCATCGACGGTTGTCTCTTTTGTTCTTAGCAACGGAGGGACAATTCCTAATTTTATGATCCATCTTGCAACAACTAAAACATACATTGGAACCGGCTAGGCATTTACCCTTATGCTTTCTTCCACACTTAGCACAAGTAGACAATGAAGACCCAGTACCATTTAGCACAAGTAGACAATGAAGACCCAGTACCATTTCCTCCTTGAGGCTTAGGGTTAGACACCCTATCTTTGTTGAATTTAGGAGCCTGAGCATTGGAAGAACCTTGATCGGGGAACCCTTGTCGAAACTTAGACTGACTATATCCATAAGACCTTGAGCGTGAAAAGTCACCATCATCAATCTTAGCCCTCTTTGCCTCCTTGGACTTTTCCTTAAGTCTCTCCTCTTTGATTTGTTGAGCATGAACAATTAGATGAGAGATGTCCATATCATGGATAAGCATAACGGTATGACATTCCTTGAACACTAATTCAGACACCCTCGAAACTGACTTACTCATCCTTGCACTAGGATCAACAACCATAGTAGGATCATACCTAGACAAGTGTGTGAATTTCAAAGCATACTCCTTCACACTCATGCTT
The DNA here is from genome assembly GCA_018342035.1 of Solanum appendiculatum. Taxonomy (NCBI): domain Eukaryota; kingdom Viridiplantae; phylum Streptophyta; class Magnoliopsida; order Solanales; family Solanaceae; genus Solanum; species Solanum appendiculatum. The sequence goes on from JAGDQO010000805.1 coordinate 127,368, forward strand.
CCTTGACGAAGGTTAATGAATTCTAGTACCCTTGCCTCCCTCATCTCAAGGGAAAAGAACCTATAAGGGAATACAACCTTAAACTTCTCCCAATCAAAAGGACCCGCATCAATCACCCTCTCTTCTTTCCATTGGTTGAGCCAAACTTGAGCAATGCACTTAAGTTGATAAGCGGCCAATTCTTCCTTTTCCACTGGCGTCACACCCTTGATCATTAGCAGCTTGTACGCCTCATCAATGAACTCTTGAGGATCTTCCTCAACCTTGGAACCATGAAACTTTGGAGGATTCATCCTAGTGAAGTCTCTCACTCTAGATGCCTCCGTACCCATATTTGGGTTCACGGGGACCATAGCCTCACTATTTGCTTGAGCCGTCATGGCTTGGGCCAACACTTGAAAAGCTGCCCTAAACTCCACATTAGTTACTTGCTCGGCCAAAGGGTCGACCAAAACTTGAGAATCTTCTTGAGGAGCATCTTGTTCCATATTCTCTCTCACATTCCTCCTAGTATATGCCTTTCGAGTGGCCATATCCTAAAAAGTATCGGATAGGGATTACGAGAAAGAGACATATAGAGTTAAACTCTATCGCAAAACTTTAGAGTGATGAAAGAAGTGGAGTTTCCTAAACGTCTTATAGCCTCTCATTCATAAGTGTGGCACGCTTCACACTCATGAATAAGATTCTACTCGACGTGGCTTATAAGACATCCTAGGACCTTTCTAAATTCTTGTGCTCTGAATACCAAGTTTATCACGACCTAAAGTACCCCTAGATGTGACATGTTGTATAAGACCCCGAAAGGCCCCATACAAGCACCTTAGCATACATCATACAAGATAATAGTAGTTAAGAGTTAAAAAGGCAATTCCATATTAAAAGAGTTGACAAAAGTAGCAGAAGTCTAACATAGTCTCAAAGCCATCTAATACATCAATAGAATGAAATGTTGGGGCGTAACCCATACAAGTTAAAAAAGTAAAATGACATAAAACTATAAATGTGGCATTGTCCTCGATTTATGAGGACTCATCAAGTGTTCGAGTCTCAATTGCAACGAACTAGCCACTGATGGATGGAGAAGAGCTGGATCCTACATTATGAAACAATGTAGGCAAAAGTATGTGTTAGTACATAGCATGTACCAAGTATGATAACTATGCATAGAAGTTACAAAATTATGCTTAAAAGGAGATATACATGAGATACAATGACCAAGCTAAATCGTAAAGTAACATGATGGAAAACAGGAGTTAAAAACCAAGGTCAATGCAAGTAAGTCATCTTAGACCAACATATTTGAAATACCTTTTTGGAAGTAACCTTAGTTCATTATGTGGGAAATTAGCCTTAACCAAAATAGAACATGTGAGCTATAATATGGAATCCGGTGTCTACCCCACACCGAAAAGAGGTGTCCTTACTTGCCAAGGTAAGAACCGTAGCTTCTAGCTTAAGTGGATCCACTAGCTAATGTCTATCTAAGACTATCATCCTATGGTGGCACATAGTTTATGGGACATGGGCGATCGCCTCTTGTCCACTCGGTGCTAAACATAAATCCCACAGAATAGTCATAATTCATCTTTTAGTAGACATGGGTAATCGCCTCTTGTCTCATTATACATGGAAGGTACATCAAATAGCCAATCCAAGTTAAAGTTCATTAGAATAGCTCCTTAACTCTTGATTCAAAGTTTAGTTGAGAAAACCTTCCAACCCTATGAATCCTTTATGTGAGAAAATCCTTTCACATTCATGTTTTGAGTAATATGAGGGACATCCTTCCACAATACAACAACAACATTGATGCTTCACTCTCAAAGAAACATTAATTCATTATCTCAATTTCATAAAAAACATGCATATCTTCATAATTTTCATCTTTCATCGTTCAGAACTTCATCATAAGATCATAGCATAAGAATCATAGATCATGCATGATTTCATAGTAATTAAACTTCAAATCATCCAGTTAACTTAATTCATGCATAAAAAGGCTTAAATCAATCAATTAGATCATAATTTGAAAGAATCCACAAGATAGAAGAAAAACCCTAATTTCAATTGGAGAATTCTAACTTGTAAAATTGGATAATTTAGGAATCCTATTGAGAAAAGAACTTCATAGGTGAAAGCCATCATACCTTGATGCGAAAAACCCTCAATCAATGGTGGATTAGTAGACTTGACTTGAAACCCTCGATCCTCTTCTTCTTCTTCAAGCTTTAGAGAGATAAATATTTGGGGAAAGATTTGGAGGGATTTGGGGGGAATTTGAAGAGTGATTTAAAATGGGTAGAATTTAGGCTTAGAAGACATACATAAGGCCTTGGATTAGGACTAAACTAACTTAGGTTAGGTATAAGTCAATTAGGGAAAAGACCAAAAAGCCCTTAAAAATAACTACCAGACTCAGACCTATGGTCCGTAGGTCCATCTACGAACCGTCCTGGTCAACCGTAGAAAGATTCAGAGACTAATTAAATTTGGACTTCCTATTATGGTTGCCATGCACTGTTCGTTAGTTCACTTACGCACCATATATACCAACCGTAGATCTCAACTTTGACCCTTTAAATTTCACTACGTCTGGGAGTTACCTACGAAACCTATCTACACTCTGTAGAAGCAATGACGAACCGTCCTGTTGAGTCGTAGCAAGGATCCTAAAACTTGATTTTAAAAATTATTTTTCCCACTACCTACGGATGCCATCTACGACCCGTAGTAGCTCCTACAGTCCATAGGTGGGGATCCATAGACACATACACTAGTTTAGAAAATATGAAATGGTTCCTTCTTTTCGAATCGGACGTGTTACAAAAATCTCACGAAACTTTGGGTAGACCACTGGATTTAACTCTTTCTAACTGAATTTAGATGTAGGGCACGAGAATCAACTTAGTCTAACTCTATGAATAGCTTTACATACCTGGAAGAACAATGTTATTGAGGAAACTTAAAGAACTTGAAGAAGATGCTTGAAAAACCTTACTTTTCTCCTCTTGGATTCTTGGTCTAATTCTTGGAAGTGTTTATGAGAGCGTTAGGGTAAAACAAAACTGATAGTAACCTTAATTAGGTGTAAAAATGTTGAGGTTTTGACTTAGAAGGAGTGGAAAAAGATTGAACGAACCCCCTTTAAAACTATTCGATCAACTCTACGGGCTCCATGTTCAGTGCGTACATCGAGCTATAGATCGTCCTGGCCAACAATATGTCAAGTACTTGAGACCAAATTTAAGCTCAATTTCCATGAGCCAAGGTCTACATCTCGTAGAGCGACCTACGACCCGTAGGCCCCTTCCATGCAACCCATAGTCAAAATTTCCTTTTAGTCCATTCTCCTTTCCACGAGCCCTGCGCTACAGATCATGGGTCTTTGTACGGTTAGTAGTCCAAACCATAAACCCAAGCTTCATGGAAATTTCACCAAGTCTGGATCTCATCTAACAGCCATTTCCTACGTCCCGTACAACTTCTTACGGACCGTCCTATTGGTCTATAGGAACACATCTAGAAGTTGACATTTTCAATTTTCTAACTATTATCTTATGATCATCATCTACAGACCATAGGTGGTCTCATTTAGACTAGCACCAACAAGTTTTTTGCAACTTTTCAGCTTTCGACTCACTTACCAATTTCTGAGATGTTACATTATCTCCCCCTTGGGAACATTTATCCTCGAATGAGATCCAACTAGGCATGAAAAGAGGGTAGGGAAAAATCTAGAAACCCAACATAATTTCAAATAACACCCAACAACATATAGAACTCTTAAAACAGAGGGAAAATTGATTCGAGCTAACTTAATAAGTAAGGATTGATTTCATAATTATGCACACATACAGGAAACATGAGAATGACGGAAACACGTGACTTTGAATGAGTACTTAGGAAGAGTTAATACGTTTTTCCGAAACTGAATTGGAGGAAAAGAGATGAGGGTATCTAGCTTTCATATCCTCTTCTGCTTCCCGTGTAGACTCTTCAACAAATTGATTCCTCCATAGAACTTTATTTGATGCCACTTCTTTTGTCCTCAACTTGTAGACCTGACGATGAAGGATATGAACCTGAATTCTTCATAAGACACCTTGTCTGTCACTCCAATACTCTTTGTAGGAACAATGAGAGAAAGATCGCCCAAGCACTTCTTAAGCACGGAGACATGAAATACCAAATGGACAGCCACTAACCCTGAGGGTAGCTCCAACTCATAAGCCACATTATCAATCCTCTTTGATATCCTGTAGGGTTACATATATCGAGGACAAAGCTTTCCTTTTTTATCAAACCTCATGACAATCTTCATGGGTGAAACCTTCAGATAGAACCAACCGTCTACATCAAACTCCAAATCTCTACTTCTAACATCAGTATAGGACTTCTGATGACTCTGCATTGTTTTCAACAATTCTTGTATGATTTTCACCTTCTCTATGGCTTGAAGAAACAAGTCTTGCCATATCGACTCAGCTTCACCAACTTCAACCAACCAATAGGATATATACATCTTCACCTATAAAGAACCTCATAAGGATCCATCTGAATACAAGAGTAATAACTATTATTGTAAGCAAACTCTGTGAGAGGCAAGTGGTCATCCCAATTACCCTTGAAATCAATGACACAAGCTCTCAACATATCCTCTAGGGTCTGAATTGGGCACTTTTCTTTACCATCTGTTTGAGGATGAAAAGCGGTGCTAAGATTTACCTTTGAATCCAAACATTTCCGCAATGATTTCAAAAATGGGCGGTGAAATGAGCACCCCTATTTGAAATAATGGACAATGGAAATCCATGAAGTCGGACTAACTCACGAATGTATAATCTGGCATAGTCCTCTGATTAATCTGTAGTCTTTACTGGCAAGAAATGAGCTGATTTAGTCATCCGATCTACAATCACCCAAACCGAGTCATGCTGTCTGCAAGATCGTGGTAAGCCAGTAATGAAATCCATATTAAACATCTCCCATTTCCATTTGGAAGAGCTATCTTCTGAGCCACACCACATGGTCTCTAGTGCTCAACCATGACTTTTTTGAAATTTCAACATTTAGCAACAAAATCTGCAATACACCTCTTCATACCACTCCACCAATAAACTTCCCTCAAGTCTTGGTACATCTTTGTAGAACCTGGATGAATCGAATACCTGAAACTATGAGCTTCTGCCATGATCCTTCCTTTGAGATCATCCACTTTTGGAACACATAACTTACATTAATACCTCAAAACACCATCTCCCCCTTATTCAAAAGCCATCACCTTCTACTTATGAACATTTGCCTTTAACTCAAGTAGGATAGGGTCTCTATCTTGCTTCTGTTTCACTTCCACCACAAAGGATTATTCAGCCCCATTAATTACAACTACTCACCGGCACTAGAGTAAACCAAATGTACTTTCAAAAATGCTAGTCAATGCACCTCCTTTGCCAACTCTTCTTTCCTTCCTCAATATAGGAAATAATTCATATGGATAACCTGCTAAGGGCATCAGAAACAACATTAGCCTTACCTGGTTGATAGAGAATAGTCATGTCATAATCCTTAAGTAACTCTAGCCACCTCCTATGCCTTTGAGGAAGCTCCTACTGAATAAAAACATATCGAAGGATATTCTGGTCAGTGAACACATCAACATGCATACCATAAAGATAGTGACACCATATTTCAAGAGCAAACACCACTGCCGCCAACTCGAGATCGTGATTTGGATAATTACTTTCATAGATTTTAAGCTATTTGAAGGCATAAGTTGTAAATTTACCATTATACATCAATACATAATCAAGCCCTACTTTGGACGCATCAGAATAGACAACAAAACCTTTTGTACCCTGTCATAGGGTCGATACTAGAGCAGTAGTCAATCGAGTCTTCAATTCTTGAAAGCTTTTCTTGCAAGCCTAGACCATTGAAACTAAGCCTTCTTCTGAGTCAAATTAATCAACGGGGATGAAATATATGAGAACCCTCGATGAACTTTCTGTAGTAACCCACCAAACCCAAACAATTCCTTTTGTCAGTTAGGGATATTGGTCAAGGCCAATTCTGCGCTGCTTTAGTTTTCTGATTATCAACTTGAATACCTTCGCCTGACACAATGTGACCTAAAATTCCACAGATTCAAGAAAAAATTCACACTTCTAAAACTTGTCAAATAACTCCCAATCCTTGAGAGTTTGAAAGACTATTCTGAAATGACCGACATGATCCTCATCATTCCTTGAGTAGATCAGGATGTCACTGATGAACATGATAATAAACATATCCAGGTACTGCTTAAAAAGTTTGTTCATGAGATCCATGAATACTATAGGAGCATTAATCAAATCAAAGGACATGACAAGGAACTCGTAATGACCATAATGGGTTCTGAAAGCTACTTTTGAGATGTCATTTTCTCTCACTTTCAACTGATGATATCCATATCTAAGGTTTCTCTTAGAGAAAATAGTGGCACCCTGAAGTTGGTTGAATAGGTCATCGATTCTAGGGAGAGGGTACTTATTTTTTATGGTGACCTTGTTCAACTAACGGTAGTCAATACACATCCTAAAGGAATCATCTTTCTTTTACACGAATAAAACACGAGTGCCCCAAGGTGAGACACTCGGTCAGATAAAGCCCTTATCAAGAAGATCTTTCAACTGCTCCTTTAAATCTTTTAACTTAGCTAGAGACATTGTGTATGGTGGAATAGAGATGGATTGGGTATCAAGATGGAAATAAATTCCTAAGTCTATCTCCTTTTCAGGAGGGACTCGGGGAAGATCATTGGGGAATACTTTAGGGAACTCACTTAAAGCTGGAACTGACCAAAGAGGTGGTGTCTCAATACTGGAATCATTCACTATGATGAAGTGATAGATGCACCCCTTGGAGACTAACTTTCTATCCTTAAGGTATGAGATGAAATAACATTTAGGCATTGTTGGGCTACCTTTCCACTCTAAGACTAGCTCATTAGGAAATTGGAACTTGACTACTCAGGCTCTACAACCGACTAAGGCATAACAAGCATAAAACCATTCCATCCCTAGAATGACATAAAAATTCACCATGTCTAATTCGACTAAATCAGCCATGGTGTCTTTATGATAGATGGAGATGGTACAATTTTGATAGACTCTTTCTGCTAAAAGAAACTCACCAGACACTGAAAGGCTCAAGAAGCTATTTAGGACAAGTTCTGAACCTCATCGCTACATTAGGAGTCATAAAAGACAAAATGATTCCTAGATCAAGTAATGCATAAACATCAAGAGAAAGGACTTTGAGCATACCAGTGACAACATCTAGGGAGTCCTAAAGATCATGGCGACCAAACATAGCATACAGATGGTTTGTATCCCTAACTATTTCTTAAGTAGCACTCCTTTGGGGAACTCTACCTGGTGGAGCTGCTCAAGAAGATTGGGCCTTATTGCCCCCCTTACCTTACTTTCCCATGGGGCAGTCTCTTAAAAAGTGAACCATCTAACAATATCTGAAGCACACATTTGTTCCATCACGACACTCTCTTGGATGTGGTAGGTGGGTCCTACTAGACATAGAACACAGTGGGCTCAAAGTAGATCTATGTGCCACACTCCCTGGGATTAGGAACCTTGAGCCCTGAAATTCTAAGAATTCTAGAACCATTGATATTTTCTGTTCCTTGGTGCAAGTCCCTAGATGATGATAGAGTAGGTCTAGATGACCTTGTATGAAAGAATGACCTATTGGCATTCCCACCATTCTGCCGATTGGACTCATGACCGACATATTTTGCCCTCTTATTCTAGTACTCCTCTCTGTCCCTCAACTTATCTTCCTTAACATGTTGAGCATACACCATGAGTCTAGAGATATCTATATCAATTATCAAAAGTGCAACTTGGCATTCCTTCTTTATATTCTTGCTCAACCCAGAGACAAACTTCCGCATTTTGGAACTCATGTCTAAGACCATTTCCAAAGCATAGTGGGATAGTTGTACAAATTTTAGACTATATTGCTTCACCTTCATCTTCCCTTGCTTCAGATTCACAAACTCTTTTGTCTTAGCCTCTCTCAACTCTTAGGGAAAGAAGAGATCTAGGAAGGCCTCATCGAATTCATCCCAATCGATTGCACCCACATCTTTATCATGACTCTCTTCCTACTATTCAGACCAAATGTGTACTACATCATTGATTTGATAAGCAACAAGTTCAACTTTTGCAGTCTAGGTAGCATTCATAGCCTTGACTATTTTCCACATCTCATCAATGAAATTATGAGGACCCTCTTCTACCTTGGACCCTATGAACATCGAATGAGACATCCTTAAGAAATATCTAATCCTTATTGTATCTAACAACTTTTGGGGATTGGAGTTAGTGACTGTGGTGCATTGATGGCCAGTCTAAGCAGCGACCAACTTAGTGAGCATTCAAATAGCTCCCATGAACTTGGCCTCTAAAGTAGGAGAAGGTGTCGGAAGAACCTAGCACTAGCAGTGACTCTCTGTGTCCCAGCACCTGTACCTTGATCAGTTGGGCAGACTGCATTTTTGGTATGCATCCTAGTTGGTGGAGGTAGATTACTAGAAGTCGTTCCAGCGGAAACATTGGTACTTGCGGCATTACGCTGACTGGTGGTACACTTTAGAGGTATGATTTGCAGATACGAAAATGTACGAATTAGAAGGGACTTTTTATAGAGTTAAACTCCATAGAACGAATTAGAATAAGAAAGAAAGATAATATTTCCTAATATCCCGTAGCATCCCCATTATTGATGTGGCGCGCTACACACTTTAAGAAGGACTCTACTAGACAAGGACTCATAGACACCCTAGGAAACTTGAACTTTGGCTCTGATACAAAGTTTTTCATGCCCCGAGCCTACACCCTAGACGTTGTCAATACTTGGAAACCATTGTTGGTCCCTAAGCAAACCCTTGGCCTGGCTGACTTTAGTGGAAGACTAACTCCAGCAAACATAAGCTTAAAACTGAAGAACAACATTTAAAGCAATTAACTATATCTCAAGCTGTCTGAAAATAGTAAATATAAATGATAAAAAATAACAAAACATCTGAAAATGAATACTGAAAGGCTCGCAACATATTCCCATCTATGAATCTTCTACTGTCTAAGGATAGGTATCAAGACAAGACCTTAACCAAAATACTAAAGAGATAAAAGAGTGGAGTCCTCCGAAAGACAAGAAGGCCTCACCAAAACCTGACCAGTGGTTAATGTGATCTCAACGAAACGTTTATTGATGATCCTGAATACCTAAATCTATATCATGAAATGATGCAAGTCAAATGGCGTCAGTACATGGAATGTACGGTATGTTATAAAGCTTAATGAAATAAAATAACTGAGCTGAAGGACTGAAATAACTCAACTCATGTAAGGCATGAGCATAACTAAAAATAATTTAAGCATTACAAAAGAAGATTCAATAGTGGCTAATACTGAAATATACACTTTACTTTACTGTGAGTTTCCGTAACCGACAACCATCACTATGAGTCTCATGATGATACAACGTCTTACCCATGTTGCCAAAGCCGCTCTATACCTTGTCGGAATATAAAATGCAACTTTAACTTATGGATCCACTCAAAAACCTTCTTTAGGATGATGAGGAGTCACTCGGCTTGCAGTATGATCCTATCTAGACTAGAGGCATATGTTATGGAGTTTGAGTTATCTTAACTCTTACCCCGAATAGGTGTTCAATACTACTCCCAAAATATAAATATGCATGCTCATCTAAAATACTCACTGGGTTAAGTTAATACTCAAAACACTCTCTTTAAGGGGTAACTGGACTTTAGTTTATCGATATGAAATACTTCGAAAAACTCTTTATGCTTTTCTTTATATAATGCTTTCTTTCTAAATGTAAAATTAATACATTTGGGATCATTAAAATTTCCTTAAAACTCTTTTCAATGATGCTTTAAATTACTCTTGGACTCTCTTTAAATTCCAGAATCAATGCAAGGAAAATAATTGCACAAAAGCTTTCAACAAAATCTCATCAACTATGTGAAAATATAAGCACAACAACAACTCAAAGATCTCAAACCATAATATACGATAATCTCATAATTAAGAAACTTGAACTTGGAATAAGACCACAATTGAAATTCATAATATCATGGAACTTGTAACACTTCTGAATGTGGAAAAAGGGAGAAAAGTAATTTTTGGGCTGAGCTCTGTGTCTACGGTTCTCATCTACGAATCGTAAAACCTTCTACGGGCTGTAGATGGTGACCGTAGGAAGTGGGAAAATAATTTTCTATAAATCAAATCTTAGAAACCTTTTTATGATTCACTAGGATGGTCTGTCAGCCTATGTACGAGTCGTATGTAGTCTCGTACGTCACTTCCATACTTAGTGAAAATTTAAGGGGTAAATTTGATTTCTACGGTTAGCATGTACGAACCGTACTTCGGTTCCATCAAAAGTTGGTCAAAATAATAGTTTCTAAACTTTATCTACGGTTGACCACTACGGTCAATAGAAAGGCCTACAGACCGTAGGTGAGGCTCGACAGTTATTTAAAAGGGGCTTTTTGATATTTTCCTAATTGTTTTAACCCAATACTATGTCATTTTACCTTCTATCCTAAGCCCTATATAAATGTTTTAAACCGTCAAATTACCCATTCACAACTCATTCTCCTAAATTCCAAAATTTTGACCAAATTCATCCTCCCAAATTCTCTCAAGTCTACTAAAGAAGAAGAAGAGCTAGGGTTCCATTCAAGTCTCAAAATTATCAATTTTCTTGAGCTTAAAGTATGAAGGTATGTGTATATTCACCCATGGAGTCCTTTCAACCATTGGGTCCCCAAAGATTTAAATTTCCCAATCAATTTTCAAAAATCAAATTAAGGTTTCAATTCAATGAATATGGGTTTCATCTAATTGTGATAGATTATGGTTAATTAAGTCTTCTAATGCATGAATTGATGTTCATCCATGATATTTAATTGAAATTACATTGACCCATGCCTAAATTATATTTTCCAACTATGATCCTATGATGAACCCATGAATCCATGAATTAGGAAATTATGAAGATATACATGTTTTATGAAATGACTGTGAATGAATTGATGATGCTTTGAAAGGAAATTATTAAGGTTGTTGTGTAAGGTTTTCTCACATGCTATGATGATCATGATTGTGAAAGGTATTTCTCACAAAAGAATTCACACTGGAGAAAGATTTTCTTATCTATGCTGAATTATGATTAAGGGGCTATTCTATGTTTTGATCTCAAAAGTGTGGATTGGTATTGATCATTGCCTTTCCCTATGTTGAACTGATATTTGACTTTTATCTATTCCATTGGGATTTAGACATAGCACCGAGAGGGATTTGAGGTGGAGGCTCAAATAGGGTAGTCTCTAGTAGTAACCTATATTTCCTAACAATGTGCCCCTGTAGGATTGTCTTAAATGACCTTGCTAGTGGAACCACTTTGAAAAATGATGATATGTAAGTATTCTACCTTGGCAAGTAGTTTCCCCTTTTTTCGATATGAGAGATATACCAGATTCCATGATATGATTCTCATGGTCTTATTGTCGGTTAAAGCTAATATCCCACAAAATGATTATGTTTTCTTGAAAGCTTTTCTTATGTCCTTTATGTTAATGAACTTGACCATGTTTTCACAATTTTCATGTCATTTCTTTTTTAAATCTTTCAAATGTTTCATTATGATCATGCCTACTCGCTTTATGTCATTTACATTATCATGCTTATGTTTATGCATATTTCCTCGCATGTTTATGCATATTTCCTCATACTTAGTACATTCCATGTACTAATGCATACTTGTGCCTACATTATCTCATGAATACAGGGTTCGATGCCCTTACCTCCCATACTTGTGGGTAGTTGATCCTTCATAGGTTTGAAGATTGGTGAGTCCTCATGATCTGAGGACCGAGACTCTTTTATTTCTTTATGTCATTTCCATTTCAGACTTTGTATGTGATGTATGGGTTACATCCAAATCACTTTCCTTATGATGTACTAGATGGCTTTCGAGACGTATGTAGACTTTCGATTTATTTAATCTCCTTGATGTTTGAAATGCTATCTTTTGAATTCTTTAAATTCTATTATCTTGTATGACGTATGCTAAGTGGCTTGTGTAGGGCCTCTCGGTGTCCTATACACCATGTTACACCTAGGGTGTACTTTGATTCGTGATAAACTTGATATTCAGAGCTCAAGGCTTAGAAAGGTCCTAGGATGTCTCATAAGCCACGTTGAGTAGAGTCTTACTCATGAGTGTGAAGCAGGCCATATTTATGAATAAGAGGCTGTAAGATGTTTAAGAAACTCCACTTCTTTCATCATTCTAAAGTCGTGCGATAGAGTGTAACTCTATATGTTTCTCTCCTAATCCATATCCAATGCTTTTCAGGATATGGCCCCTCGAAGAGCATATGTTAGAAGGAATGTGGGTGAGAATGTGGAACGAGAAGCTCCTCAAGAAGCTCCACAAGTACAGGATGACCCTTTGGCCGAACAAGTGACTCATGCAAAGTTTTGAGCTACTTTTCAAGAGTTGCCTCAAGCCATAACGGCTAAAGCCAATAGGGAGGTTGTGGTCCCCGTGAAACAAAATATGGGTACAACGGCAACTAGAAAGAGGGACGTCCCTAGGATGAATCCCCCGACGTTCCATGGTTCCAAGGTTGAGAAAGATCCTCAAGAGTTCATTGATGAAGTACAAAAGGTTTTGAAGATCATGGGTGTGACGCTGGTGGAAAAGACAGAATTGGATGCTTATCAACTCAAGGGTGTTCTTAAAGTGTGGTTCAACCAATGGATGGAAGAGAGGGCAGTTGATGTGAGTCCTCTTGATTGGGAAAAATTTAAGGTTGCTTTCCTTGATAGGTTCTTTCTCCTTGAGATGAGGGAGGCCAAGGTACTTGAATTTATTAACCTTTGTCAAGGGAATATGAGAGTGAAGGAGTATTCCTTGAAGTTCACACAATTGTCTAGTCATGCTCCTACTATGGTCATCAATCCTAGGGCAAAGATTAGCAAGTTTGTTTCGGGTGTGTCCGAAATGGTGGTTAAGGAATGTTGTACCGCCATGCTCATTAAGGAGATGGATATTTCTCATTTAATGATTCACGCTCAACAAATTAAGGAGGAAAATATTAAGGAAAGGTCTAGGGAGACAAAGAGGGCAAGGACCAGTGATGGTGACTTTTCATATTCAAGGTTCGATGGACATGGTCGTTCTAAATTCCAACGAAGGTTTTTCGGTCAAGTTTCGTTCAATGCTCCGGCTCCTAAGTTCAACCAGGAAAGGGTGTCTAACCCTAAGCCTCAAGGAGGAAATGGTGGTGGAAATAGTTCTTCGGTTCCCGCATGCCAAAAGTGTGGCAAGAGGCATCCAAGAAAATGCTTGATGGGTACAAATAATTGCTTTGGTTGTGGAAAGAGTGGTCACCGCTTGAGGGGTTGTCCATCTAGACATGACAAGGGAAAATATGGTAGGCAAGCTCTACCTAGTTGTTCGGGTTCAAGTGCTCCAAAGCAAAACAAATTCTATGCACTTGAACCTCATCATGAGCAAGAGAGTTCTCCCGATGTGATTACCAGTATGTTCAAAGTTTTTCATCTTGATTCTTATGCTTTGCTTGATCCCAGTGCTACCTTATTTTTTGTGACGCCATATGTGGCTATGAGGTTTGATGTTCTTCTGGATGTGTTAAAAGACCCTTTTTCTATCTCTACTCCTATTGGTGAATCTATTATGGCTAAGAGAGTCTGTAGAAGTTGTCCCATCTCCTTACGCCATAAAATCACTTATGTTGATCTTAAGATCTTGATATGTTAGATTTCGTTGTTATTCTTGGTATAGATTTGCTCCATTCTTGTTATGCTTCAATTGATTGTAGAACTCGAGTGGTCAAGTTTCAATTTCCAAATGTACCCATCCTAGAGTAGGAAAAGGCAAATTTTATGCCTAAAGGTCAGTTAATTTCTTATCTTAAGACTAGAAAGATGATTTCAAAGGGATGCATATACCATCTTGTAAGGGTTAGGGATATGGATTCTAAAGCCCTTATCTTTGGTCGGTCCCCATTGTTAATTAGTTTACAAAAGTGTTTCGCGATGATTTATCTGGTGTTCCTCCCAGAAGGGAAATAGACTTTGGTATTGACCTTCTCCCTGATACACAACCTATCTGTATTCCTCCTTACCGTATCACTCCGACAGAACTTAAGGAATTGAAAGAACAATTGAAGGATTTGTTGGATAAGGATTTCATCCGACCGAGTATCTCTCCATTGAGTTCTCCAGTTTTGTTTGGTCGAAAGAAAGATGGTTCACTTTGCATGTGCATTGACTACTGTCAATTGAACAAGGTCACCATTAAGAATAAGTATCCTCTTCCAAGGATAGATGATTTGTTTGATACACTACAAGGAACGAGTTACTTCTCTAGGATTGACCTGCGGTCAGGTTATCACCAATTAAGGATGAAGGAAGATGACATTCCGAAGATGGCTTTTTGAACTCGGTATGGTAATTACAAGTTCTTAGTAATGTCATTTGGTTTGACTAATACTCCGGGCACATTTTTGGACTTGATGAATAGAGTGTTTAGGCAATATCTTGACATGTTTGTGATTGTGTTTATCGATGACATTTTGATCTACTCAAGGGGTGAGGTTGAGCACACCAATCATTTGAGGATTGTGTTGAAAGTTCTCAAGGACCAACAACTCTTTGCAAGGTTTGGTAAATGCGAGTTTTGGTTGAGATCCATTTCTTTCCTTGGTCACATTATTTTCGGTAAGAGTATTGAGGTAGATCTGAAGAAGACAGATGTGGTTAAGAGTTTGCCATGACCTCTATCCCCTTGGGAAATTCAAAGTTTCTTGGGTTTGGTTGGTTATTATAGAAGGTTTGTGGCAGGGGTTTTCTTCGATTGCCTCTCCATTGACAGCAATGACCCAAAAGAAAGTTAAGTTTATATAGTCTGAAGCATGTGAGAAGAGTTTCTAAGAATTGAAAGATAGACTTACCTCCGCTCAAGTGTTGACTTTACTAGAAGGGTCCGATGGGTTTGTGGTTTATTGTAATGCTTCAAGGATTGGACTAGGGTGTGTTCTTATGAAATATGGGAATGTTATTGTTTATGCTTCAAGGCAACTTAAGATTCATGAAAAGAACTATCCTACCCACAATTTGGAGCTAGCGGTGGTTGTTTTTGCCTTAAAGATTTGGAGGCATTACTTATATGGTGTCCATGTTAATGTCTTTATTGACCACAAAACCTTTCAATACGTGTTCTACCAGAAGGATCTAAATCTTCATGAAAGGAGGTAGCCTGAGTTGCTAAAGGATTATGACATGAGTGTTCTCTATCACCCCGTTAAGGCAAATGTTGTGGCGGATGCTCTTAGTCGGCTATCAATTGGTAGTGTTGCTCATGTTGAGGATGATAAAAGGGAGTTGGTTCGAGATGTTCATAGATTGGCCCGATTAGATATTTAGTTGGTAGATTCTAATGAAGGTGGTATTATTGTACATGATGGTTCAAAATCGTCCTTTGTGTTGAATGTGAAAGCAGAGCAAGGTGTTGATCCAATTTTGGCTGAATTAAAGGAAGCGGTGCTTAGAAAATCCGTAGAGGATTTCTCCAAAGGGGGAGATGGTGTGCTTCGGTATCAAGGTCATTTGTATGTTACCAATGTTAATGATTTGAGGAGCAGATTTTGTCGGAAGCCCATAATTTTCAATATTACATTCACCAAGGAGCTACTAAGATGTATAGTGACTTGTGGGAGGTCAATTGGTTGAATGGGATGAAGAAGGATATTGTGAAATTTGTGGCTAAGTGTCTAAATTGTCAACACGTGAAAGTTGAACATCAAAAGCCGAGAGGCTTGTACCAAGATATTAGCATTCCTACTTGGAAGTATGAACACTTGAATATGGACTTTAATATTGGTTTAACACGCACTTGATGGCAAGATAACTCGATTTGAGTTATAGTGGATTGTATGACGAAATTGACTTATTCCATTTCTGTTAAGGTTTCTTATTCTGCCGAGGACTACGCTAAGTTGTATCTAAGGGAGATGGTTAGTTTGCATAGAGTGCCCCTATCTATTATCTCCGATCGTGGTACATAATTTACCTCTCAGTTTTGGAAATCTTTCAAAAAAGACATTGGTACTCATGTTAAGCTTAGTACGGTGTAACACCTCAGATTTGAAAAGAAAAAAATTATTGGTTTTTCAGGTCCTGTGCCAGCACTGACAGAAGCCACCTACGTAACGTAGGTCGACTTACAAGTTGTAGGTGGGAACCATAGATGGCAAGGTAAACTTTTTGAAAATGTCAAGTTTCAGGATTCCTTCTACGACTCAATATGATGGTCCGTTATTGTTTCTACGGATCGTAAATAGTTCTTGTAGGTCTCTCCAGACTTAGTGAGCTTTTGACGGTTCAAGGTTGGACTTACGGTTGGTATGTATGGTTTCTCAATGGACCTACGAACTGTACATGGGTTACCGTTGTTTGAAGGTCCAAAACAATAGTTTCTGAACTTATCTATGGTTGAACAGGACGGTCCGTAGTTGGACCTACAGACCATAGGTCTGAACCGTAGGTTGAGATCCGGCAGTTAATTTTAAGGGCTTTTTGGTCTTTACCCTAATTGATCTATTCCTAATCTAAGTAGGTTAAGCCCTAATCCTATACCCTATATAAGACTTCAAAGCCTAATTCTATCCATTCTAATCAATTCCAGATTCCCTCCAAATCTTTCCCCAAATATTTCTCTCTCTGGAAGCTTGAAGAAGAAGAAAGAGAATCTAGGGTTTCAAGGTCAAGACTCTTAATCCTCCATTGCTAGTGGGATTTTTGCATCAAGGTATAATAGCTTTCACCTATGGAGTCCTTTCCTTCATAGGGTTCCTAAATTCTCTAATTTTGCAAAGTTAGATTCTTCAATTGAAATTAGGGTTTTCTTCAATTTCATGGATTCTTTCCAATTATTATTATAAATTGATTGGATTATGTTTATTTATGCAATAATTGATTTAATTGAAGGATTTCAAGGTGAAATTGTATGAGCCCATTCATGATCTATGATTTTTAGGCTATGAGTCTATGATGAAGTTTACAAAGGATCAAAAGATGCTTCAAACTATTAAATTATGATGATTTAAGATTTCGCTTTGAGAATGAAGCATAAATGTTGATGATGTCGAATTGTGAAAAGATTTTCTCATATAAAGGATTCATAAGGGTTGAAAGATTTTCTCAACTAATCTTGAATCAAAGGTTATGGAGCTATTCTAATGAAATCTAATTTGGATTAGAAATTTGATGTGCCTTCCATAATAAGGGACAAGAGACGATTACCCATGTTCCCCAATGATGAGACAAGAGACGATTACCCATGTCTATTAATGATAAGAAAAGATATGAACTATGATTATTCTGTGGGATTTATGCTTAGCACCGAGTAGACAAGTGGCGATTACCCATGTCTCATAAACTATGTGCTACCATAGGTTGTCTTGACAGACATTAGCTAGTGGATCCACTTAAGCTAGAAACTATAGTTCTTACCTTGGCAAGTAAGGACACCTCTTTTTGGTGTGGGGTAGACATGGGTGTAACCCCGGTGGAAAAGGGGGAGTTTGCCGCTTTTCAACTCAAGGGTTTGGCTCAGGTGTGGTTTGAGCAATGGAAGAGCTAGAGGATGGTTGTTGCAGGTCCTTTATATTGGGAGAAGTTTAAAGTTGCTTTCCTTGATAGGTTCTTTCCCCTTGAGATGAGGGAGAAAAGGGTGCTTGAGTTCATCAACCTTCATCAAGGAAATATGAGTGTGAAGGAGTATCCTTTGAAGTTCACACAATTGTCTAGGTATGCACCTACGATGGTTGCCGATCCTAGGGCAAGAATAAGTAAGTTTGTTTCGGGAGTTTCCAAAATAGTGGTCAAAGAGTGTGGTACCACAATTCTCCTCAATGATATGGACATTTCTCGCCTAATGGTTCATGCTCAACAAATTGTGTAATGACCCTCCAAGTCATTTTTATGTTAATGCCTTCTTTCTATCGTTTAGAGCATTCCTGTAGCGACCCCAAGTCATTTATGTTTTTCTGGCACTAACTGTTGGTCACCTGGTCGTTCGTTTTGGTTTTATGCATATTTTTCTATTTTGGAGTTTTTTAACATTGAAAAGTTGATTTCGGTCATAACTTCCAGTAAACGACCTCAGATGGGAATTCTGACGGTTCCATTAGCTCCGGAGCGGCCAAATTAGGCTAGGAGCATGGTTTGCACGAATCCCAGGGTTTCCGGTGTGATTTTGGGGCCAGTTAGTTCTTTAGTCTTTGAAATTTGGTTTAAGGCTGACTTCGGTCAATATTCTTTGAAAACGTGCTCGGATGAAAATTCCGACAGCACGGTTAGTTTTGGAATGCCGAGTTTGGTGTAGATCAACCTTTCGAGAATTATCGGGAGCTTTCAATATGATTTTTGATTTTGACGCCTTCGGTAGAAATTGGCTAAAATGGCTAAATAGGTGTGGGACCCACTTTTTGTCGAAACGACCTCGTATGAAAATTTTGACTGCGCCATTGTGTCCTGAATCTTAAATTCAAGGGGGTAGAATATTTCTTTTGTGTGCACGGGGTTCTGAACGGATCCCGAGCACCCTGTCGGAGTTTCGAAATTGTCCAAAACTCAACTGGTGCAGCTTTCAAAGGTGCAGACTCATTTACTCTCCGCGTTCGCGGGATAGGCTCAGCGTTCGTGGAGGTTTGGGAGAGTCTACTCCGCTTTTGCGGGCCAGAGGCCACAATCGCGGAGGTCTGTGAGGCTGGGTGGTTCCTAGTGCTCTGCGTTCGCAGAAGGCTCTCCGCGTCCGCGAGAGGCTCTCCATGTTCGCATAAGCTTGTTGGGTGAGAGGCTTCTTGTGCTCAGCGTTCGCGGAGGGTTCTCCACGTTCGCAGAGGTCTGCTGGGTGAGGGTGATCTTTGCTATCCACGTTCGCATGACTGGGGCCGCCTTCGCGGAGGTCTGTGCGATGGTGGAGGTTTATTCTCCGTGTGCACGGGCCTGGGGCAATTTTCGCAGAGCTTTGGGGAGATTACTCTCCGCGTTCGCGGAGAAGAATGACCCGGCGGTGTCTATTTAATGAGTTCGAAGCTACCATTTTGGAGAGCTTCAAACCTTCATAAAAATCTCCTCAGTGGTTGGTTTTCGGCAATTCGAAGTCCCAGACGCTTGGATTCTCGTTGGCTTCGTGATTTTTAGGTTGGGGTTTGTTGGGTGTTCTTCGTTTTCCATGAAATTGAGGGTAAGTTCTTTGTTAGACTATTTTGTTTAGTTTTGTGATATGTTGTTATGGGCTGTTAAGAGTGGATCCGACTCCAATGGGCGATCTATTTTGGGATTCGTGTTTGGGGAAGGATTTGGAACCTTTTCATGGAGTCATATCCAGAAAATCCAGAGCAGGTCCCATTTTGCCCGATTTGACTCCAAAATTGGTCTGTCTCCGAATTTGTCATTTTTAGTGTCTAAACGATCGTATTGATGCTGTGATTCTATTGTTGATAGCGTGGTAGCAGTTTGAGGTCGTTCGAAAAGGGAAATCTCCGATTGAGTGACTTGGAGCTTTTGTGATCGTCTTTTTGGTAGGTTACGGCTTCACTTCATTCTAGATTGAGCTTGATTGTGTAAATGTTGGTTGATATTTGTGAATTTGGGGTGGCTAGCTAGTATTGTTTTCTTGCTTATTCGATTTCCTATTTTATTATTGACTATTGGGCTGTCATGGGCTAGTATCATGCTGTAGAATGGGTTGTTGACTTGGATTGTTTGTATTTGTGTTGGGGACTAACTGTTGGGCGGTTATTTGTTGATGCATGAGTGGGTCCGGGTCTTTAGAATCTGTGCTGGAATGATTATTGTGATTTCAGACTTAGAATAGGTTAAGGTAGTATTGCCTTAGTCCTATGCACCTATTGACTTGATTTTGTATCCGACGGCGATTCGGATGGACTAGATCCTTATAGAAAGGTATAGCAGACTTGGGTCTAATAGTATGAGACATAATTTAGGCGATTTCTTGGCTTTCAGACCTTCCAATTCTTTCCCCTCTATTTCTACAAGGGTGGGATGCTGCCAGAAGATATTGAGTTTGCGTCAAATGATGGCTAGGTTATGCTAGGCTGGGAGCCTTCGGTTGATATCCTTGTCGTGCGGCAGCCCGTGATATTTAGTCATGTGTTGTATTGTTCGTGGTGACTTTATCTTGTTTGAGGTTGTTAGCTCCAGTACGAGACTGATGTTACGCGGTTCCCACCTGGTATTTCCGACGCTAGGTTGTCGGGGGTAGGCTATCAGCTCCGGTTCATAGCTGACGGTATATGATTGCAACCCGTTATTCCCAGTGCGAGTCCATGGAGCGTAGGCTACTAGTCCCAGCCCGCAGTTGACGTTACTTGGTTGGAACCGATATTTCCAGTGGTAGACTGTTGAGCGTAGACTGATTAGCTCTAGTCCGAGGCTGACGTTTCCGGTGGCAAAAGTATGCGTTAGAACAATCAAGTACCAAGTATGATAGAAATGCACAAAATCATTTAAAACATGCTAAAACGAGACATTTTCATGACATGCAATGAACAAACTAAAACATGATAATGGTTAGAAAACATAAGTCAAAAACCATGGTAAAGCAAGCTAAACATCTTTACATCACTTGTGAAATATCTTAAAAAGCACTTTAGTTCATTGTTTGTGGGAAGTAGCCTTAACAGACATGTAAGACCATGTGAGCTGTAAACATGGAATCCGATGTCTAACCCCACACCGATAGGGCCATCCTACTTCCCAAGGTAGGACCCTTTTATTAACATATAGCTTACGTGGATCCATTAGCTAGTGTCTAACATAGACCATCATCCTATGGGGGCACATAGGTAAGGGATATGGAAATTACTCCTAGAAGCCCGGCCTCTACTAACAGGAGAGCTTCCATCTCCATATCCTCTCGGTGATAAGCATAAATCCCACGGAATAGTCATAATTTTATTCATCTTATTATCCATGGAAGGGTACAACTAGAGTTACCAATCCAAGCTAAAGTTCATAGAATAGCTCCTTAAACCTTTGTATCAACTTTAGTTGAGAAAACCTTTCAACAAGTTAATAATCCTTTATGTGAGAAAAATCCTTTCACATTCATAGATTGAGCAATATGTGAGAAAACGTTTCCTAACTCAACAACATATTCAATTAAGCTTCGATCTTAAAGCAATTCATAAATCATCATAATTTCCATAATTGAACATTCATACATTATAAAACCCATTTTTCATCATTCATCAATTTCATCATGAATCATAGCTTTTGAAATCATTAAAACATGCATGAGTTCACATAAACTTCATAAATTCCATTATCATCATAATTCAACCCATCATTATTGCATAAATATCAAAATTAGGGGAATTCATGTGGGTTCATGGGGATTCATCTTCAAACATGTAATTCAACTCAATTCATACTTAGAAAACCATAATTGAAAGTAATTTAATCATAATTGAAAGAACCCACATCATAGAAGAAAACCCTTAAATCAAATTGGGGATTTGATACTTTGAAAATTTGAAATTTTAGGGACTCCATGGAGGAAAGGGCTTCATGGATGAACACTATCATACCTTAGGGTCTTAATTCCTTTAGCAATTGATAAAGAAAAGCTTGATTTCTTAAACCCTAGCTTGCCCTCTTCTTCTTCTTCCAACTTCTAGAGAGAGAAATATTTGAGAGAGGAGAGTTTTGGGGAAATTTATAAAGTGATTGGAAAAGGTATATTTTAGGATTAAAAGGGTTTATATAGTGTTAGGAGAATTTATAAACCGACCAAGATTAGTAAATATGCCATTAGGTGAAAAGACCAAATGATCCCTCTTTAAACTCCACCAACGACCCTATCAACGACCTGACCTACGGTTGGTAGGTCAACCTGCTGCCCGTAGGTCAGCCTACTTAGTCCCAAAAGTTAAAATAATTTCCTCCCCCAAACCAGTAGCATCAATGACTCATTTCCCCTAATGACCTACGATTGGTAAGTCAAACGACGATTGGTAAGTCAAGTAGTAGGTCACTCCTTAGAAATTTTTCCAACTTCTTCCCTTAGGCAGCCCCATCTACGGTTCCTACCCCTTTGACCTACTATTGGTAAGTCGAACAACGATTAGTAGGTCAAGTAGTAGGTCACCAAAGTTTTCAAAAATTGAAAATTTTGCCCTTTTTTAAATCTGGGGTATTACATTATCTCCCCCTTGGGAACATTCGTCCTCGAATGAGAGTCTAAACATCATAAGGAGGGTAAGAAACAAGAGCTAACTACCCAACCTTGAATGCATTCACATAAATGCACATATCCTTGGAGGAAAACAACAACTCCAAGCTAAAGGATGTTCAACACATCATTTAATGAAGACTTTATGCAACTCATATTCAGTGCACATAATCATAGATAATCAATCAAGCTAGCTCATTTTCTCAAAATTAGACTCTTCATGAACATGCATAATCAAGGAATCAGAGAAATAACTAAGAGACATGAAACCAAAAGAATGAACCATGAGGAACTAGGTACCTCAAGCTAGAGTAGGATTAGAGGGAAAGAGATGAGGATATCGGGACATCATATCGGCCTCGGCCTCCTAAGTAGCACCCTCAACTAATTGATTCCTCCAAAGAACCTTCACGGAAGCAACCTCTTTATTTCTTAACTTTCTGCCGGTCTAAAATCTCAACCGGAACTTCTTTATATGAAAGACTATCCTTTACACCAAGATTCTCTAATGGCACTATAGACGTCGGAACACCAACACATTTATTCAACAATGAGACATGGAAAACCGGATGCACCGATGCAAAATCATTAGGCAAATCAAGTTCATAAGCAACCTTACCAACACGTCTCAAAATTTGATATGGGCCTACATAACGGGGACTAAGCTTCCCTTTCTTCCGAATCTCATTACATCCTTCATGGGTGAAATTTTAAAGTAAACCAAATCATCAACATCAAATTCTAAATCTCTCCTTCTAATCAGCATAGGACTTTTGTCGACTTTGAGCCCTTTTCAACCTTTCACTAATAAGTCAAACTTACTCCATAGCCTCATGTACCAACTTGAAACCTATCAAAGCAACTTCACTAATTTCAAACCAACCTATAGGAGATCTACACCTCCTTCCATAGAAAGCCTCAAATGGAGCCATGCCAATACTAGAATGGTAGCTATTATTATAAGCAAACTCAATCAAAGGCAAATGATCAACCCAATTACCCTTGAAATCAATTAGACAAGCTCTCAACATGTCTTCCAACGTTTGGAAAGTATGCTCCGCTTGCCCATCTGTTTGAGGATGAAAGGCCGTACTAAACTTAACACGAGTACCAAGACCCTTTTGAAAAGACTTCCAAAATTGAGATTTAAATTGTGCACCATGATCGGAGATAATGGATAAAGGCACTCCATGCAACCTAAACATTTCCCTCAAGTACAACTTAGCATAATCCTCTGCCAAATAAGAAACTTAGACGGGAATGAAATGGGTTGATTTCGTCATATGACAATAACCCAAATCGAATCATATTGTTGCCGGGTGCATGGTAAACCAACAATAAAGTCCATATTCACATCTTCCCACTTCCAAGTAGAAATACTAATATTTTGGACAAACTTCCCATCTTTTGATGCTCAACCTTCACTTGTTGACAATTAGGACACTTAGCCACAAATTCCGCAATGTCCTTTTTCATCCCATTCCACCAATAGACCTCCCACAAATCATGGTATATCTTGGTAGCTCCCGGGTGAATGGAATATTGAGAACTATGGGCTTCCGATAAAATTTGTCCTCTTAAGTCATCTACATCGGGAACACACAAAAGACCTTGATATCGAAGCACACCATGTCCCCCTTGGGAGAAAGCCTCAATAGACTTCTTGAGTACTGCTTACTTCAACTCAACCAAATTAGGATCAAGATCTTGTTTAGCCATTACATCATGCACAAATGACGATTCGAAACCATTGTGAACCATAACACCACCTTTAGTGGAATCAATTATCCGAACACCCAATCAGACCAATCTATGAACATCATGAACTAACTCTTTCTTACCATCCTCAACATGAGCAACACTACCCATAAATAACCGACTAAAAGCATCTGCAACCACATTAGTCTTGCCGGGGTGATAGAGGACACTCATGTCATAGTCTTTTAACAACTCAAGCCACCTCTTTTGGCGAAGATTTAGATCTTTTTGTTTGAACACATATTGCAAACTCTTATGGTCGGTAAAAATATCAACATGCATGCCATACAAATAATGCCTCCAAATCTTTAAAGCAAACACAACCGCCGTTAATTCTAAGTCATTAGTAGGATATTCATTTCATGGACCTTGAGCTTTCTTGAAGCATAAGTATTAACTTTCAAATTTTTCATAAGAACACATCCTAGCCCAATTCTCGAGGCATCACAATAAACCACAAAACCATCAGACCCTTCCGGTAAAGTCAATATTGGAGCCGAGGTAAGTCTATCTTTCAATTCTTGAAAACTCTTCTCACATGCTTCGGACCAAGTGAAATTAACCTTATTTTTAGTCAAAGCCGTCAATGGGGAAGCAATCAATGAAAACCCTTCAATAAATCTCCTATAATAACCGGCTAAACCCAAGAAAGTACGAATATCCGAAGGTGATAGAGGTCTAGGCCAATTCTTAACCGCATCCGTCTTCTTAGGATCTACCTCAATACCCTTACCAGAGACAATGTGACCAAGAAAAGCCACGGACCTTAGGAAAAACTCACATTTACTAAACTTTGCAAAGAGTTGATGGTCCTTGAGAACTTGTAATACAATCCTCAAATGATCGGCATGCTCACCTTCACTCCTTGAGTAAATCAAAATATCATATATGAACACAATCACAAACATGTCAAGATATTGTCTAAACAACCTATTTATCAAATCCATAAACGCGGCCGGATCATTTGTCAACCCAAACGACATCACTAGGAATTCATAATGGTCATATCTAGTCCGAAAAGCTGTTTTCGGAATATCATCTTCTTTTACCCTCAATTGGTGATAACTTGAACGAAGGTCGATCTTAGAGAAGTAACTAGCTCCTTGAAGTTGATTAAAAAAGTCATCTATTCTAGGTAGAGGATACTTATTTTTAATGGTAACCTTGTTCAATTGGCGGTAGTCAATGCACATACGAAGTGAACCATCCTTCTTCCTTAAAAACAAGACCGTAGCACCCCATGGAGAAATACTTGGTTGGATGAAACCCTTACCCAACAAGTCTTTCAATTGTTCTTTTAGTTCTTTGGAGCCATTCTATATGGAGGAATAGAGATAGGTTGTGTATCTGGGAGAAGGTCAATAACGAAGTCTATTTCCCTTTCGGGAGGAATCCCGGGTAAATCATTGGGAAACACTTCCGGAAACTCATTAACAACGGGGACCGACTTAAGAGTAGGGGTTTCAGAATCACATCCCTCACCCTAAGAAGATGGTATATGCACCCCTTGAAAATCATCTTTCTAACTTTAAGAAATGACAGAAATTGACCTTTAGGCATAGAATTTCCCCCCGTCCACTCTAAGATAGGCTCATTTTGGAATTGAAACTTGACCATTCGGGTCCTACAATCAATAGGAGCATAACAAAAATGCAACCAATCAATCCGAAGAATAACATCAAAATCTAACATAACAAGCTCTACAAGATCAAGATGAGTAACTCTATAGGATAAGGAGACGAGACAATTTCTATAGACTCTCCTAGCCACAATGGATTCACCAGTCAGAGTAGAGACATGAAAAGGATCTAACAACACATCAAGAAAAACATCAAACCTCATAGCCATATATGGCGTCACAAAAGACAAAGTAGCACCGGGATCAAGCAAGGCATACACATTAAAGTGAAAGACTTTCAACATACCGGTAACCACATCGGGAGAACCCTCTTGCTCATGGCGAGCTTGAAGTGCATAGAATCGGTTTGGCTTGGGAGAATTTGAAACCAAGCCACTAGGTGGAGCTTCCCTACCTTCTCTTCCCTTGGCCATGAGAGATGTACAATCCCTTATCTTATGATAACTTTACCACAACTGAAGCAACCATCCGTATCGGCTAAGAATTTACCCTCATGCTTTTTCCCACCTAGCACAAGTACTTGATGAAAAACCACCACTATTCCCTCCTTGAGGCTTAGGGTTAGGCACCCTATCTTTGTTAAACTTAGGAGGAGCATTGGAGGAACCTTAACAGGACAACCTTTGTCGAAATCTAGAACGACCATGTCCATCGGACCTTGAATGTGAGAAATTACCATCACCGGTCTTAGCCCTCTTTGCCTCTCTAGACCTTTCCTTAAGCTTTTCCTCTTCTATTTGTTGAGCATGAACAATAAGACGAGAAATATCTGTATCATGGATACGCATAGCAGTACGACATTCCTTGACCACCATTTCGGACATTCCCAAAACAAAGTTACTCATTCTTTCCCTAGGATCGGGAAGGAGCATATCGAGACAATTGCGTGAACCTCAAAGCATAATCTTTCACACTCATGTTTTCTTCACGAAGGTTGATGAACCCAAGAACCCTTCCCTCCCTCATCTCAAGGGGAAAGAACCTATCAAGAAAAGCAACCTTGAATTTCTCTCAATCAAGAGGACCCTCATTAACCGCCCTCCCTTCCTTACATTGGTTAAACAAAACTTGAGCAACACCCTTAAGTTAATAAGCGGCCAACACCGCCTTTTCCATCGGCATCACACCCATGATCGTTAGCACCTTGTACACTTCATCGATGAACTCTTGAGGATCTTCCTCAACCTTAGTACCATGAAATTCTGGAGGGTTCATTCTAATGAAGTCCCTCTCCCTTGATGCCGCCGTACCTACATTTGTTTTCACGGGAGCCACAACCTCTCTATTCGCTTGAGCCAACACTTGAAAAGTAGACCTAAACTCCGCATTAGTCACTTGTTCAGCTAAAGGGTCGGCCGGAACTTGAGGAGCTTAAGGAGGAGCTTGTTGTTCTACATTCTCTCCCATATTTCTTCTAGCATGGGCTCTTTTGGTAGCCATATCCAGAAACGCGTAGGATAGGGATTAGGAGAGAGACATATATAGTTAAACTCTATGGCACGACTTAAGAGTAATGAAAGAAGTGAAGTTTCTTAGACATCTTATAGCCTCTCATTCATAAATGTGGCGCGCTTCACACTCATGAACAAGACTCTACTCGATGTTGCTTATGAGACATCCTAGGATCTTTCTAAGACCTTGTGCTCTGAATACCAAGTTTATCACGACCGAAGGTACCCCCTAGATGTGACATGGCGTACAAGATCCCGAAAGGCCTCATACAAGCCACTTAGCATACATACATACAAGATCTTAGTTATTTAAGAGTTCAAAAGACAATGTCGTACCAAAGCTTTTAAGAAAATAGCGGAAGTCTACATCTAATGTCTCAAAGACAATCTAACATAAGAATGAGCAATAAAGTTTGGGACGTAACCCAATACAATGCTAAAATGGAAGAATATAAAAGTAAGAACAAAATGGCTATGTCCTCGAATGGATGAGGACTCACCAAGTCTTCAATAATCCTTCTACTAAGCTCTAGCCACGAATAGATGGAGAATCGCCAAGCCCTACATTAACAAGTCAATGTAGGCAAAAGTATACGTTAGTACAATCAAGTACCAAGTATGATAGCAACGCACAAAATCATTTAAAACTTGCTAAAATGGGACATTTTCATGACATGCTATGACCAAGCTAAAACATGATACATGTTCAAAAAAATAGGTCATAAACCATGGTCAAGCAAGCTAAACATCTTTACATCACTTGTGAAATATCGTAAAAAGCACTTTAGTTCATTGTTTTTGGGAAGTAGCCTTAACCGACATGTAAGACCATGTGAGCTATCAACATGGAAACAAGTGTCTAACCCCACACCGATAGGGCCGTCCTACTTTCAAAGGTAGGACCCTTTACTTAACATATAGCATACGTTGATCCACTAGCTAGTGTCTAACATAGACCATCATCCTATGGGGGCACATAGGTAAGGGATAGGGAGATTTCTACGAGAAACTCAGCCTCTACTAACGGGAGGGCTTCCATCTCCATATCCTCTCGGTGCTAAGCATAAATCCCATGGAAAAGTTGTAATTCTTATTCATCTTATTATCCATGGAAGGACACAAATAGAGTTAATAATCCAAGCTAAAGTTCATAGAATAGCTCCTTAAACCTTTGATTCAACTTTAGTTGAGAAAACCTTTCAGCAAGTTAAGAATCCTTTATGTGAGAAAAATCTTTTCACATTCATAGATTGAGCAATATGTGAGAAAACCTTTCACAACTCAACAACATCTTCAATTAAGTTTTGAACTTAAAGCAATTTATAAATCATCATAATTTCCATAATTGAACATGCATACATCATTAAACCCATTTTTCATGATTCATCAATTTCATCATGAATCATAGCTTTTGAAATCCTTAAAACATGCATGAGTTCACATAAACTTCATAAATTCCATCATCTTCATAATTCAACCCATCATCAATGCATAAATATCAAAATTAAGGGAATTCATGTGGGTTCATGGAGATTCATCTTAAAACATGTAATTCAACACAATTCATACTTAGAAAACCATAATTGAAAGTAATTTGATGATAATTGAAAGAACCCACATCATAGAAGGAAACCCTTAAATCAAATTGGGGATTTTAGGGATTCCATAGAGGAAAGGGCTCCATTGATGAACACTATCATACCTTAGGGTTTCAATTCCTTAAGCAATTGATGAAGAAAAGTTTGATTTCTTGAACCCTAACTTGCCCTCTTCTTCTTCTTTCAAATGCTAGAGAGAGAAAGATTTGAGAGAGGAGAGTTTTGGGGAAATTTGTAAAGTGATTGGAAAGGCTAGATTTAAGGATTAAAAGGGTTTATATAGTGTTAAGAGAATTTATAAACGGACCTAGATTAGTAAATAGGCCATTAGGTGAATAGACCAAATGTTGCCTCTTTAAACTCCACCAATGATCCTACCAACGACTTGACCTACAGTTGGTAAGTCAACCTATTGCCCGTAGGTCAGCCTACTTAGTCCCAAAAGTTAAAATAATTTCCTACCCCAAACCAGTAGCATCGACGTCTCATTTCCCCTATTGACCTACGATTGGTAAGTCAAATAGTAGGTCACTCCTTAGAAATTTTTCCAACTTCTTCCCTTAGGTAGTCACATCTACGGTTCCTACCCCTTGACCTACTATTGGTAAGTCTACCAACAATTAGTAGGTCAAGTAGTCACCAAAGTTTTCAAAAATTGAAATTTTTGCCCCTTTTTGAATCTGGGGTATTAAACTCATGAACAAGACTCTACTCGACGTGGCTTATGAGACATCCTAGGACCTTTCTAAACATTTTTCTCTGAATACCAAGTTTCTCACAACCTAAAGTAATCCCTAGACATGACATGGCATATAAGACCCCGGGAGGCCCTATACAAGCCACATAGCATACATCATACAAGAGAATATAGTGAAAGACTTCAACAGACAGTTTTTATATCTTCAAGAGTTGACAAAGCATAGTGGAAGTCTAACATAGTCTCAAAGCTATCTAATACATGAAAAAGAAAATTGATTGAGACATAACCCATATATCATGTAGAAAATCAAAGATGAAAGGTATGAAAGCAATAAAAGAAGCCTCGGTCCTCGAAACATGAGAACTCACCAAGTCTTCTAATCTCAATGCAACGAACTAGCCACGAATGGAGGGATAAGCATCGGATCCTACATTAGTGAAACAATGTAGGCAAGAGTATGTGTTAGTACATGAAATGTACCAAGTATGATAGTAATGCATAAAATCATGAAAAGATGCAAAAAAGGGACTTTACGTAACATGCAATGACCGAGATAAATCATAAATAACATGTTAGAAAATGTAAATTATAATCATGGTCAATGCAAGCTAAACATATTTAAAACACATTTGAGATACCTTTATGAAGTAACCTTTGTACATTATTGTGGGAAGTGAGCCTTAATCGACTAGACCATGTGAGCTATAACATGGAATCCGGTGTCTATCCCACACCGAAAAGAGATGTCCTTACTTGCAAAGGTAAGAAACATAAACTTCTAGCTTAAGTTGATCCACTAGGTATTATCTATCTAAGACAAACCTATGGTGACACATAGTTTTGGGCCACGGGTAATCGCCACTTGTCCACTTGGTGCTAAGCATAATTCTCACGGATTAATCATAATGCTTAACTTGTCTTATCATTAGGAGACATGGGGAATTTCTCTTGTCTTATCATCCATGGAAGGGCACATCAAATAGCCAATCCAAGTTAGAGTTCATTAGAATAGCTCCTAGTTCTTTATTCAAAGTTTAGTTGAGAAAACCATTCAACCCTATGAACCCTTCAAGTGAGAAAAATCCTTTCACAATCATGTTTTGAGTAGTGTGTGAGAGACCTCATACAAGCCACTTAGCATACATTACATACAAGATAATAGAGAATAAAAGTTCGAAAGGGAATATCATATCAAAACTTCAAAAAGAAACAACAGAAGTCTATATCTCATGTCTCAAAGCCAATCTATCATAGAAAGTAAAGTTGGGACGTAACCCAATACAATTCAAAAATTGAAAATAAATGACATGAAAATAAGAACAACTAGGCTATGTCCTCTGATGGATAAGGACTCATCAAGTCTTCTATCAACTCTCTAATCAAGCTCTAGCCACGAGTGGAAGGTGAATCGTCACGTCCTACACCAAAGAAGTTAATGTAGGCAAAAGTATGCGTTAGCACAATTAATTACTAAGTATGATAGCAATGCACATAAACACATAAATCGTGCTAGAGAGAGAGACATAATCATGACATGCAATGGCCAAGCTAAAAACATGATAAACATGAAACATAAAGCATATATCAAGGCCAAAACTAGCTAAATCATCTTTCTTTCTTTTCTTTACTTCATCATGAGAACACTTGTTCATTAACTTGTGGGGAATAGCCTTAACTGACATGTAAGACCATGTGAGCTATCAACATGGAATCCGGTGTCTACCCCACACCGAAAAGAGGTGTCCTACTTGCCAAGGTAAGACCATGAACTTCTTAGCTTATGTGGATCCACTAGCTAATGTCTACTTAAAGACAACATCCTATTGTCGCAACATAGTTTATGGGATATAGATTGCTTTAGGAAACTCGGCCTAAACTTACGAGAGAACTCCATCTAGAAACCCCGGCCTCTACTAATGGGAGAGCTTTCACTAGAAGACCCGGCCTCTACTAAAGGGAGGGTTTCCATCTCAATATACACTCGGTGCTAAGCATAATTACCACGAATTAGTCGTTAACATATAATATCATTAAACATGAAAAGGTACAACTAGGGTTACCAATTCAAGCTAAAATCATGGTTTTAGACATTTCATCTTCCATGGACTTTTTCCAAGCTTATGTCATTAGAATAACTCCTTAAGAACATGGGTAATCGCTTCTTTGTTCTTCTTTTATCATAGTGGGAGAATTACGTGAGAAAATCTTTGACTACTCAACCATAGCATCATTATGTCATAACTTTGGTACTTTACTCTCAAAGCACCCTTAATTCATCATGCTCATATTTCATAGCTCATAGAGTTCATATGGGTTCATGCAAGTTCAACTCATATCGTGCAATTCAATGCAAGCTCATGCTTAGAAAGCCATAATTAGGACAATTTACCCATACTTGAAGGAACTCACATAATAGAGAAAAATCATGCTTTTGACTTTATCATGCTAAATTCATAAGATTATCCTCAATTCATTCATAATTCATGCTTGATTTCATAGATAATTCGTAAACTTCATTAAATCATAGCTCAACCCAACAATCAAAGCATAGATTATCAAATTGGGGAAAATTAGCTTGGGATCATGGGGGTTCATGCAATCTTTACAATTAGACATGTAATTCACGCTAGATCGTGCACTAAATTACTGTACCCACGCTAGATCGTGAACTACAAAGCATTAAATCAGTAAATGAACTCATACTAGAAGAACACACAACAATTGATCAAACCCTAGCTTACTAGAAGGGAATTGAACCTTGAAATTGATGAAGAAAAGGGAGGGCCCAATGGAGGAAGCAACTCCATTGGTCAACACCATCATACATTAGCAAAGCCCACTAAAAATTGGAGGAAATTAGGTGACCTTCAATGGAGGACTTAGCTTCTTCTTCTTCCTTAAGCTAGAGAGGATTTCTATCAGAGAGAGAAATATTTGAGAGGAGAGTTTAGGAATGAGTTAGAATGAAAGAAATTAGGCTTAGAAAGTATTTATAGGTCTTAGATTAAGGGTATAACCGACTTAGCTTAATAGGTAAACAATTAGAGAAAAGACAAAAAGCCCTTAATTAAAAACTGTCAGGGCCAATCGACGGACAGGATCTACGGTCCGTACATCAATTGACGGACCGTCCTGCTCTTCCGTCAATTAATTCAGAAAGTTCATTTGCGACTGAAAATTTTTCTAAGTCTTGAAGGCTTCTAAAGAAACCATCTACGGCCCGTCGACTGAACTACGAACCGTCTTGCTATTCCGTAGGTCAAAGTTTAGAAACTTGGAAATCCTAAAAATTCATAGTGCCATTGACGGTCCCCACTTACGGCCTGTAGGTGGCTTCCGTAGGTCACTGTCTTTAGGTGAGTTCTGCATTTAAAAATCCTTTAAAAGCTAGGAGTGTTACAATATCTCCCCCTTGGAAACATTCGTCCTTGAATGAGAATCAAGACATCATGAGAAGGGTAATAGACACAGACTAACAACCCAACCTAGGATGCAATCACATAAGTGCTCATATCCGAGAAGGAAACATAAACTCCAAGCTAAAGCCTGATCAACACATCATATCATGAAGACTTTATGCAACTCATACTCAAACGCACATAATCATATAAGAATCTTCATGAACATGCATAATCCAGGAATCATGGAAATCAACTATGACACATGAGACCAAAAGAATGAGCCGTGAGGATCAAGATACCTCAAGCTATTGTAGGATCGGAAGGAAAGAGATGAGGATATCAGGACATCATATCGGCCTCGGCCGCCCAAGTAGCACCCTCAACTAATTGATTCCTCCATAGAACTTTCACGGAAGCAACTTCTTTATTTCATAACTTCCGGACTTGCCGGTCTAAAATCTCAACCGGAACTTCTTCATAAGAAAAACTATCCTTTATGCCCAGATTCTCTAATGGCACTATAGAGGTCGGATCACCAACACACTTCTTCAACAATGAGACATGGAAAACCGAATGCACTGAAGTCAAATCATTAGGCAAGTCAAGCTCATAAGCAACCTTACCAACGCGTCTTAAAATCTGATAGGGGCCTACATAACAGTGACTAAGCTTCGCTTTCTTCCCAAATTTCATTACACCCTTCATGGGTGAGATTTTCAAGTAAACCCAATCATCAACATCAAACACTAATTCTCATCTTCTAACATCGGCATAGGACTTTTGTCTACTTTGGGTAGTTTTCAACCTTTCCCTAATAAGTCAAACTTTTCCATAGCCTCATGCACAAACTCCGGGCCTATCAAAGCAACTTCACCAACTTCAAACCAACCTATAGGAGATCTACACCTCCTACCATAGAGAGCCTCAAATAAAGCCATACCAATACTAGAATGGTAGTTATTATTATAAGCAAACTCAATCAAAGGCAAGTGATCATCCCCAGTACCCTTGAAATCAATTGCACAAGCTCTCAACATATCTTCCAAAGTTTAAATAGTACACTCTGCTTGCCCATCGGTTTGGGGATGAAAGGCCGTACTAAGCTTAACACAAGTACCAAGACTTTTTTGGAATGACTTCCAAAATTAAGAAGTAAATTGTGCACCACGATCGGAGATGATGGATAAAGGCACTCTATGTAGCCTAACCATCTCCCTCAAATACAACTTAGCATAATCCTCCACCGAATAAGAAGTCTTGACGGGAATGAAATGGGCAGACTTCGTCATTCTATCAGCAACAACCCAAATCGAATCATATTGTCGCCTCGAGCGAGGCAATCCCGCAATAAAATCCATATTCACATCTTCCCACTTCTAAGTAGGAATAATAATGTCTTGGGTCAAACCTCCCGACCTTTGATGCTCAACTTTCACTTGTTGACAATTAGGGCACTTAGCCAGAAACTCTGCAATATCTTTCTTTATTCCGTTCTACCAATAAATTTCCCACAAATCACGGTACATTTTGGTAGCTCCTAGGTGGATGGAATATCGAGAACTATGGGCTTCTGATAAAATTTGCTCTCTTAAACCCTCTACATTGGGAACACACAAACAACCTTGATATCGAAGCACACCATCTCCCCCTTGGGAAAAAACCTCAATGGACTTCTTAACTACCCCTTCCTTTAGTTCAACCAAGTTAGGATCAAGACCTTGCTTAGCTTTCACATCATGCACAAAAGAGGATTCGGAACCCTTGTGAACCATAACACCGCCTTTAGTAGAATCAACGAATCTAACACCCAATCGGGCCAATCTATGAACATCGCGAACCAACTCTTTCTTACCATCCTCATAATGAGCAACACTACCCATAGATAATCAACTAAGAGCATCCACCACCACGTTAGCCTTACCGGGGTGATAGAGAATACTCATATCATAGACTTTTAACAATTCGAGCCACCTTCTTTGGCGGAGATTCAAATCTTTCTGTTTAAATACATATTGCAAACTCTTATGGTCGGTGAAGACATCTACATGTACCCCATACAAATAATGTCGCCATATTTTCAAAGCAAACACAACTGCCGCTAATTCCAAGTCATGAGTAGGATAGTTATTTTCGTGCACCTTAAGTTTCCTTGAAGCATAGGAAATGAGTTTCCCGTTTTTCATAAGAACACATCCTAACCAAATTCTCGAGGCATTACAATAAACCACAAAACCATCTAATCCTTTCGGTAGAGTAAATATTGGAGCCGAAGTAAGTCGATCCTTCAACTCTTTGAAAGTCTTCTCACATGTGTCGAACCATACGAAGTTAACCTTCTTTTGAGTCAAAGCCGTCAATGGAGAAGCAATAGATGAAAACCTTTCAACAAACCTCCTATATTAACAGGCTAAGCCCAAGAAACTACGAATATCCGAAGGTGATAAAGGTCTAGGCCAATTCTTAACCGCTTTCGTCTTTTTAGGATATACCTCAATGCCCTTACCGAAAACAATATGACAAAGAAAAGCCATGGACCTTAACCAAAACTCACATTTACTAAACTTCGCAAAGAATTGTTGGTCCTTGAGGACCTGCAACACAATCTTCAAATGATTAACATGTCAACCCTCATTCTTTGAGTAGATCAAAATTTCATCAATAAACACAATCACAAACATGTCAAGGTATTGCTTAAACACTCTATTCATCAAGTCCATAAATGCGGCCGGAGCATTTGTCAACCGAAATGACATTACAAAGAACTCGTAGTTACCATACCTAGTCCGGAAAGCCATTTTTGGAATATCATCTTCTTTCACCCTTAATTGGTGATAGCCCGAACGAAGGTCGATCTTAGAGAAATAACTAGCCCCTTGAAATTGATCAAACAACTAATCTATCCTTGGTAGAGGATACTTATTCTTAATGGTAACCTTGTTCAATTGGCGATAGTCGATGCACATACGGAGTGAACCATCTTTCTTCCTTACAAACAAGACCGGAGCACCCCTACGGAGAAATCCATGGCCGGATGAAAACCTTATCCAACAAGTCTTTCAACTGCTCTTTTTGATCCTTAAGTTCTGCCAGAGCCATTCTATAAGGAGGAATAGAAATAGGTTGCGTATTTGGGAGAAGGTCAATACCGAAGTCTATTTCCCTTTCGGGAGGAATATCGGGCAAGTCATCGGGAAACACTTCTGGAAACTCATTAACAACGGGGACCTACTAAAGAGTAGGGGTCTCAGAATCTATATCCCTCACCCTAACAAGATGGTAAATGCACCCCTTAGAGATCATCTTTCTAGCTTTTAGATAAAAAAACAAATTGACCTCGAAACATAGAATTTCCCCCTTCCACTGTAGGATAGACTCATTTGGGAATTGAAATTATACCATTCGGGTCCTATAATCAATCGAGGCATAACAAGCATGCAACCAATCCATCCCAAGAATAACATCAAAATCTAGCATATCAAGCTCTACAAGATCAACATGAGTGACTCTATGGGATAAGGAGACGAGACAATATCTATAAACTCTCTTAGCCATGATAGATTCTCCAATCGCAATAGAGACACGAAAAGGATCTAGCAACACATCCGAAACAACGTCAAACTTCATAGCCACATATGACGTCACAATAGACATGGTAGAACCGGGATCAAGCAAAGCATAAACATCAAAATAGAAAGCTCTTAACATACCAGTAACCACATCGGGAGAGCTCTCTTGCACATGACGAGCCTGAAGTGCATAAAATCAGTTTTGCTTCTGAGCATTCAAACCCAATCCTCTAGGTGGAGCTTACTTATTCTCTCTTCCCTTGGCCGTGAGAGATGGAGAATCCCTCATCTTGTTACCACTCTTTCCACAATTATAACAACCATCCGTACATGCTAGACATCTACCCTCATGCTTTTTCCCAGACTTGGCATAAGGGGCAAATAAAGAACCATCATTTTACCCTCCTTGAGACTTGGGGTTAGACACCCTATCATTGTCGGACTTCGGAGGAGCATTGGATGAGCCTTGGCCGGAGAACCTTTGTCGAAATCTAGGACGACCATGTCCATCGTACCTTGTATGCGAAAAGTTACCATCTCCGGTCCTAGCCCTCTTGGTCTCCCTAGACCTTTCCTTAAGCTTTTTTTCTTCAATTTGTTCGGGATAAACCATGAGGCGAGAAATATCCATGTCATGCACAAGCATGGTGGTGCGACACTCTTTCACCAACATATCGGACACTCCCGACACAAATTTGCTCATTCTTGTCCTTGGGTCGGCAACTATGGACGAAGCATATCTAGCCAATTCTGTGAACTTCAATGCATACAGTTTCGCACTCATATTTCCTTGTCGAAGGTTGATAAACTCAAGCACCTTAGCATCTCTCTTCTCAAGAGGGAAGAACCTATCAAGGAAAGAAACCTTAAATTTCTCCCAATCAAGAGGACCCTCATTAACCACCCTCTCACTCTTCCATTGATTGAACAAAATTTGGGCAACACCCTTGAGTTGATAAGCGGCCAACTACGCCTTTTGTTCCGGCGTCACACCCATGATCATCAACACGTTGTACACTTCATCGATGAATTCTTGAGGATCTTCCTCAACCTTAGAGCCATGAAATTTCAGAGGATTTATTCTAGTAAAGTCCCTCACTCTTGACACAGCTGTACCTATATTTGGGTTCACGGGAACCACCACCTCTCTATTGGCTTTGGCCGTCATGGCTTGAGCCAACACTTGGAAAGCAGTCCTAAACTCCGCATTAGTCACTTGTTTCGCCAAAGGGTCGGCCAGAACTTGAGGAGCTTGAAGAGGAGCTTTTTGTTCCACATTCTCTCCCATGTTTCTTCTAGCGTAACCTTTTCGGGTCGCCATATCCTGAAACGCGTAGGATAGGAATTAGGAGAGAGATATATAGAGATAAACTCTATGGCACGACTTAAGAGTAATGAAAGAAGTGGAATTTATTAAACGTCTTATAGCCTCTCATTCAGAAATGTGGCGCGCTTCACACTCATGAACAAGACTCTTCTTGATGCGGCTTATGAGACATCCTAGGATCTTTCTAAAACCTTGTGCTCTGAATACCAAGTTTGTCACGACCCAAGGTACTCCCTATATGTGACATGGCATAAAAGACCCCAAGAGGCCTCATATAAGCCACTTAACATATATTACCTACAAGATAATAGAGAATAAAATTTCGAAAGAGAATTTTATATCAAAGCTTCTAAAAGAAACAGCGGAAGTCTACATCTCATGTCTCAAAGCCAATTTATCATAAAAAGTAAAGTTGGGACGTAACCCAATACAATCCAAAAAAAGAAAAGAAATGACATGAAAATAAGAACAACTAGGCTATGTCCTCGGATGGATGAGGACTCACCAACTCTTCTATCAAATCTCTAATCAAGCTCTAGCCATGAGTGGAAGGTGAATTGCCACATCCTACACCAAAGAAGTTAATTTAGGCAAAAGTATGTGTTAGCACAATTCAGTACTAAGTATGATAGCAATGCACATAAACACATAAATCTTGCTAGAGAGAGAGACATAATCATGACATGCAATGGCCAAGCCAAAAACATGATAAACATGAAACATCAAGCATATATCTAGTACAAAGCTAGCTAAATCATCTTTCTTTCTTTTCTTTAATTCATCATGAGAACACTTGTTCATTAACTTGTGGGGAATATCCTTAGCTGACATGTAAGACCATGTGAGCTATGAACATGGAATCTGGTGTCTACCCCACACCAAAAAGAGGTGTCCTACTTGCCAAGGTAAGACCATGAACTTCTTAGCTTATGTGGATCAACTAGCTAATGTCTACTTAAAGACAACATCCTATGGTGGCAACATAGTTTATGGGATATAGATTGCTTTAGGAAACTCGGCCTAAAGTTTACGGGAGAGCTCCATCTAGAAAACCTGGCCTCTACTAACGGGAGAGCTTTCACTAGAAGACCCGGCCTCTACTAATGGGAGGGTTTCCATCTCAATATACACTCGGTGCTAAGCATAATTACCACGAATTAGTCGTTAACATATAATATCATTAGGGTTACCAATTCAAGCTAAAACATGGTTTTAGACGTTTCATCTTCCATGGAGTTTTTCCAAACTTATGTCATTAGAATAGCTCCTTAAGAAAATGGGTAATCGCCTCTTTGTTCTTCTTTTATCATAGTGGGAGAATTACGTGAGAAAACCTTTCACTACTCAACCATAGCATCATCGTGTCATAACTTTTGTACTTTACTCTCAAAGAACCCTTAATTCATCATGCTCATATTTCATAGTTCATTGAGATCATATGGGTTCATGCAAGTTCAACTCATATCATGCAATTCAATGCAAGCTCATGCTTAGAAAGCCATAATTAGGACAATTTACACATACTTGAAGGAACTCACATAATAGAGGAAAATCCTGCTTTTGACTTGATCATGCTAAATTCATAAGATTATCCTCAATTCATTTATAATTCATGCTTGATTTCATAGAGAATTCATAAAATTCATTAAATCATACCTCAACCCAACAATCAAAGCATAGATTATCAAATTGGGGAGAATTAGCTTGGGATCATGTGGGTTCATGCAATCTTTACAATTAGACATGTAATTCACGCTATATCGTGCAGTAAATTACTTTACCCACGCTAGATCGTGAACTACAAAGCATTAAATCAGTAAATGAACTCATACTAGAAGAACACACAACAATTGATCAAACCCTAGCTTACTAGAAGGGAATTGAACCTCGAAATTGATGAAGAAAAGGGAGGGCCCAATGGAGGAAGCAACTCCATTGGTCAACACCATCATACATTAGCAAAGCCCACTAAAAATTGGAGGAAATTGGGTGACCTTCAATGGAGGACTTAGCTTTTTCTTCTTCCTTGAGCTAGAGAGGATTTTTATTAGAGAGAGAAATATTTGAGAGGAGAGTTTAGGAATGAGTTAGAATGAAAGAAATTAGGCTTAGAAAGTATTTATAGGTCATAGATTAAGGGTATAACCGACTTAGCTTAATAGGTAAACAATTAAGAAAAAGACCAAAAAGCGATTAATTAAAAACTATCGGAGCCAATCGACGGACAGGATCTACGATCCGTAAGTCAATTGACGGACCGTCCTGCTCTTCCGTCAATTGATTCAGAAAGTTCATTTTGGGCTGAAAATTTGGCTAAGTCTGGAAGGCATCTACGGCCCGTCGACTGAACTACGAACCGTCCTGCTATTCCGTAGGTCAAAGTTCAGAAACTTGGAAATCTTGAAAGTTCACAGTGCCATTGACGGTCCCCACCTACGGCCCGTCAATCCATCTACAGCCCTTAGGTGGCCTCCGTAGGTCACTGTCTTCAGATGAGTTTTGCATTTTAAAATCCTTTGAAGGCTTCGGGTGTTATAGTTATGTTTCTTTTTTCTGATTTTTTGTTCATCAAATCCAAATCCTAATCCGTATTCACTTGTGCATTTGTAAAATGCTACCTCGACATCCAAAAAAATTATAATTACCCAGGAAAATTTAAAAACTTTCATGTCAAAACTTCCAAATAAATTAATGATTCAGTAGTTAACGAATACGTGATCAATTTTGTATTTCACCGATTATATCGAAGTTCCAGTTGGGAATTTATTCTCCAAAGTTGTTTGCCAACAAAATTATACACGTTTTCAAAATCTTCTTCCCAAACAGAGAAAATGCAAATTTAATCGAATTCACTTCAATATAGATTGAGTATTGTCAATGGAAATTTAAAAATCGATAGTAGAAATGTGATGAACAAGTGGGATGGGTTCCCTGTCGTTTATTTTTGAATTTGTAAGTGATAAGAATTTTAAGTGATATGTTTCTTTATAAAAACATTCTCTCTCCTAAATTTCTTCTTTTTGTTATTAAATAATTGTATCTTTCAATTAAAACAAATAAAAAATGTGAATAAGATATATATCAAACTAAAATATTGATATTTTTAATAAATATTGAAAATGTGGCTAAGGAATCCTATTAAATGCTAAACTATTGACATTTTGAAAATTTTCCCGAAAGAAGATTCAAATTAAAGTAAATCTTACATATGGGGTAGAATTAGACAAATATTGGGCTAAATTGAAGATAACTTTAAAATTGGTTTATGTTTGATTGAACTAAAATCAACCCAATATGAAATTATCTCATGCCCAAGTCCCAATGTATAAAGTTTAGAAAAATTACATAAATACACAACTTAAGATTAATATTTTATAAAATTCCCTACTATTTAAAAAAATTACAAAAATCCCTGCTCGGATACATCCTTATCGCCTCTCGGATATATCCCCATTGTATCTAAGATACATCCCTCCCATTATTTTGCAATGTATCAAATAACCAAGAAATGTGTCCAAAAACAATGAAAAATTTGATAATTTTGTAGTTGGAGAAACTTCGGGATAGAATGTAATTAGTCCCCAATGTATGAGATTTTTGTACTTTATTGGACGGGTTATCAATTTTTGTGCAAGATTCTGCTAAGCATTAAGTGAGTAATTAAAACACCAAACATAACTCTGGCAAAAACTGAGACTAAAAAGTAGAGGCAACTTTTTATCTCTCTCTCAGTGGACTCTGCTATTGGTAATCATCTATAAAGGGGAAATCCCAACAATGGAACAAAGTTCTAAACTCGATTGGCCATTTTTCTGGTATGAATACCTATTGGTTTTCTTCAATAGAATCTAGGTTGAATTTTCTAGCTTATTTTATTCTGATATGCTTTTTTATTTGAAAAGAAAGTAGCAAACAGTCTCGATTAGGGATCAGGTGAAAAGTCAATGTAGTCATGTTTACAGAAATTGTGAATTTTCGTCTGTGTCTCAATTCTGATTGATCGGATTCTTCCTTCACGCAAGCTACGGTCTAATAACCCTTTTTGTTGTGTTGCATTTTTTAGGACAGTTACTAATCCCATATATGTAGGCTTACAACTCTCAATTTAGGATAGTTTGTAATCAAGAAAACTGCATTTGAAACCTCCTCAACATTTTTGAAAGACACGTCCAAAATACAGAGAGATTTGACATTGTTTAGAGCCGTCGAGGACTCTCTGATATACCTCCCACGGCCAAGTACTAGAAGCAAGGAAAAAATTGGTCAAAGATACATAATTTGATTATGATATGTACCAACTTTCATTAGTTGACTATAATTAATATTATCACAAATGTACATTAACTCAAAAGATGAACTCCCTAGTTCCAGTTCCTCCAGGGAAGGCATGTAATGGAAGAACTTTGTGAGATTAGAAAAAAAGGTGATGGATCCGTCAAAACTGGTGAATTGAGCCATATAGTAACACTTCTAAGCATCGGGGCATTCTTGAAGGAAATGGAATTGATGTTCAAAGAAAGTTGAAGCATTTGAGATTAGCTGCATTAATTTCAAGAATGTCAAATTCGGTGCACCAAGTCAACATCAAACTTTCAAGAAGTGGGCATTTGGATATGAGATTCCTAACTACTGTTGGATAAAAAATTATACACTAAAGATTAAGACTATTAAGCTTTGCAAGATGAACATACAAAGTTCCAGATGTCTTAGTTGCTGGAATGTAAAAAAATAAGAATGTAAATGACATTTGTTGCCTGAGAAAATTTGAAGGGTAAATTTCTGGACATTTTTCTTTGACAAGAAGAGCATCCGGTAATAAATATTAAGAAAACACGTCCAATTAGGACGTTGGAGTGTAAACTTTAGTATTGGTAAATGATTGTCTTGGCTTCTCGGTTATCTTATTATTCTTAATCTTCAGAGTGTCATTTTTTATCCAACAGTTGTTAGGAATCTCATATCCAAATGTCCACTGCTTGAAAGTTCGATGTTGACTTGGTGCACAAAAATTTGCATTCTTGAAATTGATGCTGCTAATCTGAAATGCTTCAACTATCTCTAAACATCGAAGTCCATTTGCTTCAAGAATGCCCCGATTCGTAGATGCGTTACTATGTTGCTCAAATAACGAGGTTTCATGGATCCATCTCCTATTTGTTCTAATCTTACAGAGTTCTTCCATTACATGCCTTTCCTGGAGGAACCGAAACTTATGGTGTACTAGACTTGTCTACGATTTATAAAAGCGCAAACTTTTATGAAGTTGCTTCAAAAGGCTTGTAGGATCCTGATTTATGGTGGTTTTAAGATGCAAATAGAATTGGTGAGGTTTTTATATATTGTCACCAACACTTGAAGAAATGTATATTTTTTAACCATACATTTCCTGGTGATCTCGGGTTATGCAGATGATCCATGAGATGAAACCGTTTATTTATGCACGCGTGCATCACAGAATGTGGGAATTCAAGTAGGATGAACTTGGTATGGACATAGTGATGGAAGTAAAAAAATAATACGCAAATATATATTTAAGGGAAATATTTAAATAATAATAAGCAAATATATATTTAAGGGAAATATTTAAAACACAAATTAACCGTTATGTCAAGAAACTGAAAAAAATTCACGTGTGACAAATATTAAACATGACCCTGAACTTTACTAGAATGATCTAATATACCCCCTACATGACTTTTTTTAAATAAAAAAAATAAATTTAAAATTATTTTTTAACTTCCATTACACAAAAAAGGTATATTTAGCCATCTGTGTAACAGTAAAAGTATATCTAGGCCATTTGTGTAATGGAAATGATATATTATGGCGGTGTTATAAAACAACAACATTTAAAATGCCGTATTTTTAATTTTTTTTTTGTAGTGATACATGTATCTGCTTACCACACTAACAGATAGAGCAATATCTAGACGTGTACACACCAGAGAATACATAGTGCTACAAACTGCATTGGCATACGGAACCTTTGACATATGCTCAACTTCATCCTCAAACTGAGGCATTTGTAACTATGAAAGTTTAAAATGGAGACCTAGCGGTGTACTTACTGTCATGACCCAATTTCTCAAGTCATAATGGCACCTACCAACCCACCAGTAGGCCAGCAAAAACCCTATCCCGGAGCTAAATAGTAACGGGACTAAGGGTGGAAACTAATCCATAACCAAGCGGAAGCATACAATAAGAGCAATCACAAAAGCTGGAACGAACCAGACTAAATATATACAACAACTCCCAAAACTTGGAAGTCACAAGTACAGAACTACTAAAAAGAGTACAAGTCCCGAAAGTTGACCACTGAAACAACTTTCTCAAAAATAAAATACAAGAGAAAATATATAAACAGAAGGAAATTGGTGATCCTAAAATGTCAAGTGCTCACCCTAGTCTCCCGAACTAAAAGCTCCCGGCCCGATCTCACCGCTGATACTTGGTGCTCGGACCTGCATCACGAAAATAGATGCAGAGTGTAGTATGAGTACCAAAGCAACAGGTACCCAATAGGCATCATAGGCCGACTGAGCAAGAAGGGTAAAAACAGGCAGCCAAGATAGAATCAGCACAAACAGAGGTCAACAGAACAGGAAACAGAAAAGCTGAAAGGAAGCACAAAGAAATAACTAAAATAAACCCAACTGAGCCCCTATAAGCCCGACAAGTACATAGAAGAGTTGTTCTACAGAAACAAAGGAATAACAAACTCCCGAACAACACCAGGGCCCCGCCCAATCATTACCATCAGAGCCCCGCTCAGTCATAAATATCAGAGCCCAGCTCATTCATAAACATCAGAGCCCAGCTCAGTCATAAATATCATAGCCCAGCACAGTCATAAATATCAGAAATATCAGAGCCCAGCTCAGTCATAAACATCAGAAATATCAGAGCCCAGCTCAATCATCAGTCACGAGCTGGAAATACCGTACTCTAACCGGGCAACCTCAGTCTCGAATTGGCACAAACAGCCCACACTCGACAGTCTAACGCGGGAAATATTGGTTCCACCGGATACGTCGATCGCATAGCAGGGACTAGTAGCCTATGCTCCACGGACTCGCACTGCAAATAACGGGCTACAATCATGTAACGTCAGCTGCGG
The DNA here is from genome assembly GCA_018342035.1 of Solanum appendiculatum. NCBI lineage: Eukaryota > Viridiplantae > Streptophyta > Magnoliopsida > Solanales > Solanaceae > Solanum > Solanum appendiculatum. Next base: position 172,320 of record JAGDQO010000805.1, read on the forward strand.
ACTTGAGCGGGTAGCCTACCCCTGTCAGCCTAGCACTGGAAATCCTGAGTGATAACCGAGTAACGTCAGCTGCGTACTTGAGCCAGCCGTAACAAATCGGATAAGCCACAAAAGCAATGCACTAAGAGACTAAACATCACGGGCCACCCCCCACATATATACCAACCAAAGGCGCCCAGCCTAACACAATCCAGCCGACAATCGGCGCAACAACGGCATCTTCCGGCAGGATCCCAAAAATCCCAGCGATAAGGGACAAAAATCGAAAGGCTTGAAAGCCACGAAACGCCTATACTAAGGCTCATAATCTGACCCAAGTCTGCTATATCAGTCTACAAGGATCTAGTCCATCCGAAATGACGTCGGATACATACTCAAGTCAACGAGGTACATGAGACTATGTCAATAAATCACAGCCTATTCTAAGGCAGAATCACAATAATCAGTCAATCATCAAATAGATTCACCCGGACCCACTCATGCAACATCAGATAACCACCAAAAGATACCCCACAACATGTATATCAGCAAATCAAATCAACAGCCCAACCTATAGCATGATACTAGCTCATAACAACCCAACAATCAACTCTAAACTGAGGAAATCGGGGAACGAGGGAAACAATACTAACTCACCACCCCAGATTCACAAATATCAACCAGCATTTACACAATCAGGCTTAGTCTAGAAAGAAGGGAAGTATTAACCTACCAAAAAGCCGATGACGCGTGCTACGCTACGCTACAAAAAATAGAATCACGGCGTCAATACGGTCATTTAGACACAAAAATTAACAAATTCTAAGATAGACCAATTTTAGGGTCAAAATCTGGCAAAGTGTGACCCGCTCCGAATTTCCCGGAATTGACTCCATCAAAAGGTCCCAAATCCTTCCCCCAACTCTAATCCTAAACTAGTTTATCAAATAGGGGTCGGATCCGCTCCCAATCAACCAAACAATAACAAATCTAAAACTAACAAAAATAGGCCAAATAAGGGGTTTACCTCCGATTTCATGCAGAACGAGGTGCACCCATCGAAGCCCAACCTCAAATCAACGAAGCCAATGAAAACCCGAACACTTGGGACTGTGAATTACAAAAAATGTAGCTCTAGAACTCAAGATATCAAAATTTAAAATGAAGAAGAAATCATAAGTTGATGGCAGCAGCTTTGAGCTGAAAATCACCACAAACAAGGGTTCACGAACACATTCCTATCACTCCACTGCGTAGCCACAATCTCCACGATCATACAAGACTTCGAATCACTCAAATCGGAGGTCGGATAAGGGATAAATCGGCATTTGAAAATTAGGGTGAAAGCTGAAATTTTTGGGTTTTAAAACCCGAACCTCATTGCTAAAGACCATTTCTGGTCGCTACAAGTCTAATTTCTTGTCGCTAAAGGTCTGCACAAGCAACTAGATTTTTGCTATTTTTTTAAAGTCTCCGAACGGATCCACGGTATTCGTTCGGGACACGATGAAAATAAACCACATATGCTACCCCACTAAATTCGATATTTCGGACTCAATGGCGCAGTCAAAATTTCTATACAAGGCGTTTCGACAAAAAGTGGGTCCCACACCCATTATGCCATTTTAGCCAAATTCTACCAAGGGCCTCAGATTTTGATCGAAAGCTCTCGATAATTCTCGCAAGGTCATTCTAGACCAAACTCGACATTCTGGAACTAACCGCATTGTCAGAATTTTCATCTGAGTGCGTTTTCCAAGAAAGTTGACCAAAGTCAACCTTAGGCCAATTTCCAAAGGCTAAAGAGCTAATTAGCCCCAAATTCACACCGAAAACCCCGGGACTCATGTGAACCATGCTTCTAGCCTAATTCGGCCTTTTCGGAGCTGATGGAACCGTCAGAATTCTCATTTGAGGTCGTTTACCTGAAGTTATGACCCAAGTCAACTTTTCAAGGTTTAAAAGTTCCAAAATAGAAAAATGGGCATAAAACCCAAACGAATGACCAGGTGACCGAACAGTCAGTGCCAGCAAGTCATAAATGACTTGAAGTCGCTACATGAACGCTTTAAACGACAGAAAGAAGGCATTAACACAGAAATGACCTGGAGGGTCAATACAATATCCACTACTAAAAGGACTTTCATCCACGAAAGTAAGGATTAAGAAGTACTTGAGGGCTCAAACAAGCTTAGGATTTGCTCCTGCATCTCCTGCTCGATCTCCCAAGTAGCCTCCTCAACTGGACAATGCCTCCAACAGACCTTAACCACAGGAATGACTCTTCACCTCACCTGTCTCACCTCTCTGGACAAAATAGCAACTGGCTCCTCTGTATAAGTCAAACGATCATCTAACTCAACGGCATCATACTGGAGACCATGAGACTCATCTGGAACATATCAGCGCAGCATCGACACATGGAAAACTGGATGCACAGCTGAGAAAGCTGGAGGTAAGGCTAACTCATAAGCCACCTCGCCAATTGCCCTCAAAATCTCAAAATGCCCAATATACCTGGGGCTAAGCTTGCCCCACCTCCCAAATCTTATCACGCCCTTCATGGGTGATACTCTGAGGAATACTCTATCACCCACAAAAAAACTCAACGGTCGACGCTTGCGGTCTGCATAACTCCTCTTTCTACTCTGAGCCCTCCTGAGCCTGTCCTGGATAAACCTCATATGTTCCAAGGATTCCTGAAACAAATCTGTACCATGCGGCCTAGGATCCGTAGACAGAAACTAACCAATGGGAGTGTGACAACGCCTACCATATAGAGCCTCAAACGGGGCCATTTGGATGTGGGAATGGTAGTTATTGTTATACGTAAACTCCGCCAAGGGCAAGAAATGGTCCCACTGACCTCCAAAGTCTATAACACAGGCCCGCAACATATCCTCAAGCACCTAGATAGTGCGCTCTGACTGACTATCAGTCTGCGGGTGAAATGCTGTGCTAAGATCCACACGGGTGCCCAACTCTCCCTGAAATGTTCTCCAAAAGCTAGAAGTGACCTGTGGGCCCCAGTCTAAAATTATAGAAATAGGCACACCATGAAGACGGACGACCTTCCAAATATAGATACGGGCTAACCTCTCAGCATGAAATGATGTATGAATGGGTATGAAGTGTGCTGACTTGGTCAATCGATCCACGATGCCCCAGATACTGTCAACACCTCTAGGAGTTCGTGGCAACCCAACAACGAAGTCCATGGTGATGTGCTCCCACTTCCACTCAGGAATGGGCATCCTCTGCAACTCTCCTTTAGGCCTCATATGCTCGGCCTTAACGTACTGGAAACACAAACAACGAGACACATAATAAAAGATGTCTCTCCTCATACCGCTCCACCAATAATGTTGCTTATGATCGTTGTGGCTCCACGAGTATACCAAGATGTCATCGATGAAGACAATGACAAAGGAGTCCAAATACTGCCTAAACACTCGAGTCATCAAGTCCATAGAGGTGGCAGGGGCATTAGTCAACCCAAAAGACATCACCAGGAACTCATAATTACCATAACGAGTCCTAAAGGCTGTCTTGGGGATGTCCGCTTGTCTAATCCTCAACAGATTATAACCGGACCTCAAGTCAATCTTTGAAAACACTGCTGCACCCTAAAGCTTGTCAAATAGATCATCTATATGAGGCATAGGATAACGGTTCTTCACCGTCACCTTATTCAGCTGCCTATAATCGATGCACATCCGCATGGTGTAGTTCTTCTTCCTTACAAACAGGACTGGGGCACCCCTAAGGCAACACACTGGGTCGGATAAACCCTCTACTCAAGAGATCCTGAAGTTGATCACTGAGCTCCCTGAGATCTGCAGGTGCCATACGATACGGAGGGATATAAATGGAACTGGAACCCCATAAGCCCGACAGGTACACGGAAGAGCTAGATCAACGAAACAAAAGGAAACCAACTCCAAACCGACACAACCAGCCATCTGAACCCAGCCAACAAGTTTGACTTCCACATCAACTCACCTAGCCCTATAATCATTTCGGGGGCCCTATCCAGCTAGACGAGTGTTGTGGGGGGGGGGGTATAACGACCCCTCCAAAGATTCTGATATCCAACTGCCCAACCAGCTAGCACCCCCGGGGCCCTGTCCCAGCCAGATGAGTACGCATGGCTTGTCTACTCTGAAGAGGACCCCAATAACTCATACCCAACTGCTCGGCCGACTAACACTTCGGGGGCCCTATCCCAGCCAGACGACTGAGCCAGCTAACACTCCGGGGGCCCTGTCCTAGCCAGATGAGTGCGCAAGGCATAAAAATTTCTTAGTGGATCTCAATTCCCAAACCATTGTAGATCGATGTCCACTACCAACAACATCACAACGAACATATCAACATAAGCCATAGTAGATCGACGTCCACAACCAATCACAACACTACAAAACCGACCTCGAAAAGCCCAACCAGGAAGATATCATGCCTCTGATAACGCATCAACATCATAAAAAAAGAGGAGAAAAGACAAAAGGATCGCAAGCAATACTAAGCAAAAACTAAATTCAACTATCAGACCCAAGTCTGCTATGCCGGCCTACAAGGACCTAGTCCATCCCAATCGACGTCGAATACATACCAAAGTCAACTAGGTGCATTGGTCTAAGTCAACACTAGTCTGTCCTAAACTAAGGCCAAAGATATACTCCCATACAATAGCAACCAACCAGAAAATCAACATGCAGCAACATATAATCAACCCAACAAATAATTCACACAATTGTAGATAAGCAACCCCTTCGATAACATGGTACTAACCCCAAAATAACCCGAAAATCAACACTAAAGCATGGTTTCTCTGAAGAAGAGAAGAGATACTAGCTACCCACCCCAGATTCACACAAATCCGCATGCAATTAAACAATCAGGCTTATTCTAAAGGAACGGAAGTCATAGCCTACCTGAAGGGCGAGCGCACACGCTCCAAATCACTTTGCCAGAGTCTTCCCCTTCAAAACGGCATCAGACTGGTGCCGCAATATCAAAAATAGAATCACAGCATCAACACGGTCATTTAGACACTAAAATTATCAAAATCGGAGATAGACCAATTTTAGAGTCAAAGTCGGGAATCATGGGACCTGCTCCAGAATTTCTAGAATAAACTCCATGAAGAAGTCCTAAGCCCTCCTCCGAGCTTGTGCTAAAAAAATGGGACACCCCACGAGGCTCGGATCAGTTCCATACAACAACAAACCCAAGATGCAAAACTTTAAACAATTAGCTTAAGGTAGCAACTAACGCCTTAAATTCATGGAAATCGAGGACCACCAAACACAATCCGACCACTAACCCACACAGCCAATGAGTTTCTGAACACTTGGGACTTCAAATCACTGAAAACCGACGTGGAACGAGAAAGATATCACTTTTCCAACTTTACTTTCAACAAAACCCGACTGCCCCTATACTGCCAAAATCGCTAACCTCCGATAGCGCTGAGGGATACAATCCACAGCTCCGCAAACGTTGAGTAACAACAACTACACCTCCGTGAATGCGGCAAATTTTTCGCGAGCACATAGAATAGGATCATAGACCTTCGCGAATGCGGAGAGAAGGCTCCCCAGACTTCCGCAAATGTGGAGTCTTATCCGCAAAAACATAGAAGAAGGTCTCACACCACTGCAAACGCGGAGCTAATTCTACGAACATGGAGAAGAGATAGGTCTGCAACATAAGTTGTGCTCTAGCTGAGTTTTAGGATTCCCAAAACTCTGATGGGGTGCTCAGGATTCGTCCGAAATCACGTGCACACAAACGAGATATGCTACCCCATCAAGTTCAACGTTCGGGACTGAGTGGCATAGTCGAAATTCCCATACGAGGTCATTTCGACAAAAAGTGAGTACAACACCCAAAATGCCATTTTAGCCAACTTCAACCTAGGGCCTCCAAATTAGATCAAAAGCCTCCAGAAGCGCTTGAAGGGTCAATCTAGACCAAACTTGGTATTTCAGAACTAACCGCACTGACGAAATTTTCATTTGAGTGCGTTTCCCAAGTATGTTTATTGAAGTCAAATTTGAGCGAAATTTCAAAGGTGAAAGTGCCAACTAGCCCTAAAGTCGCACTGAAAGCCTCGAGACTCTGGCCAATCATGCTTCTAGCCTAATTTGGCTAGAGGTCCTAAATCCTCCGAGCTTGTGCTCAAACAATGGGACACCCCTCAAGGCTCGGATCAGTTCCATACAATAACAAACCTAAGATGCAAAACTTTACACAATTAGCTTAAGGTAGCAACTAACGCCTTAAATTCATGGAAATCGAGGACCACCAAACACAATCCGACCACTAACCCACACAGCCAATGAGTTTTTGAACACTTGGGATTCGAATCACTGAAAACTGACTTGGAACGAGAAAGATATCGCTTTTCCAACTTTACTTTCAACAAAACCCAACTGCCCCTATACTGCCAGAACCGCTGACCTCCGAGAACGCGGAGGGATACCATCCACAGCTCCGCGAACGTGGAGTAACAACAAATACACCTCCGCGAACACAGCAAAAGTTTCGCGAACACATAGAACATGATCACAGACCTCCACGAATGCGAAGAGAAGGCTCCCCAGACCTTCCAGACTTCCGCAAATGTGGACCCTTATCCGCGAATGCATAGAAGAAGGTCTCACACCCCTGCAAACGCGGAGCTAATTCCGCGAACGTGGAGAAGAGATAGGTCTGCAACATCAGTTGTGCACCAGCTGAGTTTTGGCATTTCCTAAACTCCGATGGGGTGCTCAGGATTGATCCAGAACCACGTGCACACAAACGAGATATTCTACCCCATCAAGTTCAACGTTCGGGACTGAGTGGCATAGTCAAAATTCCCATACGAGGTCATTTCGACGAAAAGTGGGTACAACACCCAAAGTGCCATTTTAGCCAACTTCAACCAAGGGCCTACAAATTAGATCAGAAGCCTCCAAAAGCGCTCGAAGGATAAATTTAGACAAAACTCGGCATTTCGAAACTAACCGCGCTGACAGAATTTTCATTTGAGTGTGTTTCCCAAGTATGTTTATCGAAGTCAAGCTTGAGCAAAATTTCGAAGGTGAAAGTGCCAACTGGCCCTAAAGTCACACCGAAAGCCTCGAGACTCTAGCTAATCATGCTTCTAGCCTAATTTGGCCGCTTCGGAGCTGATGGAACTGTCAGAATTCCCTTCTAAGGTTATTTACCTGAGGTTATGACCAAAATCAACTTTTCAAGGTCCAAAATCTCCAAAATAAGAATATAGGCATAAAACCCAAACGAACGACCAGGCGATTGAACAGTCAGTGCCAGCAAATTATAAATGACTTGGGGTCGCTACAGGTATGCTCTAAATGACAGAAAGAAGACATTAACATGAAAATGACTTGGAGGGTCAGTACAACATCCACTACTAAAAGGACTTTTGACCTGGAAAGTAAGAGTCCAGAAGTACCTAAGAACTAAAATAGGCTGGGGAACTGGTCCCGCATCTCCCGCTTGGTCTCCCAGGTATCCTCCTCAACTGGACGATGCCTCCAATTGACCTTAACCATAGGAATGGCTATGGTCCTTAGCTACATCACATCTCTGGCAAAAATAGCAACTGGATCCTCAATATAGATCAGACGATCATCCAACGCGACGGCATCATACTGGAGCACATGAGACTCATCTGGAACATACTGGCACATTATCGAAACATGGAAGACTGGATGAATAGCTAAGAATGCTGGAGGTAAGGCTAACACATAGGCCACATCACCGACTGTCCTCAAGATCTCAAAAGGCATAATGTACCTGGGGCTAAGCTTGCCCCGCCTCCCAAATCTCATCATGCCCTTCATGGGCGATACTTGGAGGAATACACTATCACCAATTGCAAATTTCAGTGGCTGTCACTTGCGATCTGCGTAACTCTGCAGTCTACTCTGAGCCATCCAGAGCCGAACCTGAATCATCCTCACATGTGCTAAGGTCTCCTGAAACAAGTGTGTACCACGTATCCTAAGCTCCTTAGACTCAAACCATCCAACTGGAGTGTGACAACGCCTACCATATAAAACCTCAAACGGGGCCATGTGAATACTAGAATTGTAGCTGTTGTTTTACGCAAACTCAGCCAAGGGCAAGAACTGGTCCCACTGACCTTCAAAGTTCATAACATAGGCCGGCAGCATATACTCAAGGATCTGAATAGGACGCTCTGACTGGCCATCGGTTTGTGGGTGGAATGTTGTGCTAAGGTCGACATGGGTGCCCAATTAGTCTGGAGGTGAACGGTTAACCCTGGTCTGAGATGATAGAAACAGGCACACCATGAAGACGGACAACCTCCCGAATATAAATATGAGCAAACCTCTCGGCACTAAAGGAAGTATGAACTGGGAGGAAGTGTGCTGACTTGGTCAATCGATCCACGATGACCCAAATGCTGTCAACACCTCTAGAAGTCCGAGGCAAACCCACAATGAAATCCATGGTGATACGCTCCCACTTCCACTCAGGAATGGGTAATCTCTGCAACTCACCACAAGGCCTCAAATGCTCGGCCTTCACCTGCTGACAACACAAGCAATAGGACACATAATCTGAGATGTCCCTCCTCATACCGCTCCACCAGTAGTGCTGCCTCAGATCACAATACATCTTAGCTGTGACCGAATGGATAGAATACCAGGAGTCGTGGGCCTCGCTAAGGATCAGCTGAATAAAATCTCCAAATCTCGGAACACATAAATAACCAAAAAATATCAAAACCCCATCTTAGTTATTGTACTCTTCCCGGTATCACCTGCAAAAACTCTATCTCGGAGTGCCACTAAGGAATCATCCTCGAACTGACGGCCACGGATCTGATTTAGTAGAGATGACTGAACTCCCACGTAGGCTAACACCCGACTGGTATCTGAAACATCGAGCCTGATCATCTATTTTGAAAGGGACTGAATATCCAAAGCCAAGGGACACTCCGAAATAGAAAGGAAGGCTAGACTACCCATTCTCACTGCCTTCTGGCTCAAGGCATCCACTATCATATTCGCCTTGCCCGGATGATAGAGAATAAATACGTCATAGTCCTTTAGGAGCTCAATCTAACGGTGCTGCATCGAATTAAGATCCCTATGGGTCATAATGTACCAAAGGCTCCTGTGATTAGTATAGATCTCACAATGAACTCCATATAGGTAATACCTCCAGATCTTAAGCGCAAAAAGTATCACTGCCAACACCAAATCATGATTAGGGTAGTTGAGCTCATGCAGCTTAATCTTCCTCGATGCATAAGCAATAACCCGGCCCTGCTGCATCAATACATAACCCAAACCAACGCCGAATACATCACAATAAATCGTGAAGCCCTCGCCCTCAAATGGAAGCGTCAATATAGGAGCGGTGATAAGCAATTCCTTAAGCCTCAGAAAGCTCCTCTCACACTCCTCCAACCATACAAAGGGATCATCCTGGTGAGTCAACCCAGTTAGAGGCGCCGCTATACAAGAGAAACCCTTAAAACATTCCCTGTACTACCCTGCCATTTCGGCGAAGCTCTGAATCTCAGTCATAGAGGTGGGCCTAGCCCAATCACGAATAAACTCAATCTTTGTCGAATCCACCATAATGCCATCCTTGGACACCACGTGCCCCAAGAATGCTACGGACTCAAACCAAAACTCAGACTTTTAGAACTTGGCATAAGTCGATGATCTGTCAAAGTCTGGAGCACTATCCTCAAATGTCGCTCATACTCACCATGGCTCCCCGAGTATACCAAGATATCATCAATGAAGACTATGACGAAGGAGTCCAGATACAGCTTGAATACACGAGTCATCAAGTCCATGAAAGCGGCAAGGGCATTTGTCAACCCAAAAGACATCACTAGGAACTCATAATAGCCATAAGGAGTCCTAAATGATGTCTTAGGGATGTCCACTACTCTAACCCTCAACTGGTGGTAGCCGTATCTCAAGTTCATCTTAGAAAACACTGCGACACCCTAAAGCTGGTCGAACAGATCATTAATACGAGGCATGGGGGTAACGATTCATCACCGTCACCTTATTCAGCTGCCTGTAATCAATATACATCCACATGGTGTCATCCTTCTTCTTCAAAAATAGGACTAGGGCACCTTAAGGCGATATGCTAGGCCAAATGAATCCCTTACCCAAGATATCCTGAGGCAGAACACGGAGCACCTTGAGCTCTGAGGGGCCCTACGGTACAGTGGGATGGAAATAGGACGAGTACCCGGCTCCAAATCAATGGCAAATACAATATCTCACTCTGGGATAGGCTAGGAAGGTCGGTAGGAAATACATCAGCATACTCTCGGACTATAGGTACGGAATCAAAGGTAGGTTCCTCCCTACTAACATCTCTAACATATGCCAAATAAGCCAAACATCCGCTAGCCACTAGCCTCTGGGCCTGAATACAAGAAATCACCGCACCCAACTAATGTGCAACTATAAGAACACTCCACACAACCAGTGGGATACTAGGTATAGCTAAAGTAACGGTCTTGGCATAGCAATCCAAGATCACTCGGTGAGGGGATAGCCAATCCATGCCCAAAATCAAATAAAAATCCACCATACTAAGCACTATAAGATCGGCCCGAGTGACTTGCCCCCAAATAGTGACCACACATAATCTACAAACCTGATCCACTACTAAAGAATCCCCTACCGGGGTCAAAACATGCAAAGGTACCACTAAGGGCTCTCGGCTCACCCCCAACTAAGTAACACAATAAGCAGACACATACGAATAGGTAGAAGAAGGGTCAAATAAAACTGAAGCGGGGTGATGGCATAAGAGAACCGTACTTGTGATCACATCATCTGATGCGTCGGCCTCTGCTCTGGCTAGAGCTGCATAGAAATGGCCCTTGATGTCTCTACCCTGTGCATCCACCCTTCCACCTGGCTTGCGTGCCTGGGGACCTCCCTGTGCACCCTGATGCTGACCTCCACCTCTAGATGGAGGTACTACAGCTGAAACTAGTCTCGCTGCCTGAGGAGCTGGTATGGAGATAGGGCACTCCTTGTCCTAATGATCAAGCCCCCTGCAAGTGAAGCAACCCTGAGACAACCTGCTCCCAACGGGAAGTCGGCCACCCCAACCTGAGGAACCCGTATGAATACCGCCTCGGCCCTGACTCGAACCGGCACTATAGCCACCCTGACGATGCTGGTCACCCTCTGATATCTACAACAATGCCTGAAACGGGCGGCTGGGCTGACCCGACTGGAATCTCTGTAGGACTCTCTCTGAGTAACTCTAGGCCTAGAACGGGGCCCACTAACTCTATCATCCTTCCTGTCCCTCTTGCCGCTGCCCCCGTGGGCCTCGCGATAAAGCTGCTCAAGCATGCGGGCATGGTCCACAACATCAATAAAAGAGAGACCCGTTGATACCATAAACTGCGACTCAAGACGCAGTTGTAACCTCAAGCCTCTAACAACGCATCGGACTCACTCCTCCTCCGTGGGAAAGATCATAGTGCCATGATGGGATAACTCATGAAATCTTGCCTCGTACTCCAATATCATCATAAAGCCCTGCTCCAACCTCTAGAACTCATCACGAAACCAATCTCTAACGCTCCGTGGGATAAACCAAATATGAAAGGCCTCAAAAATTTCTATCTAGGTCACTAGTGGGGACCCAGCTGGCCTTGTCTGCATAAAAGAACACCACCACTGCCTGGCCGCCCTATCAAACTGATAAGCAGTGAAGTCAGCTCCTCATGACTCCACTAATCCCAAAGCCTGCATTCGCTCCCTGCAGGAAGTAATGAACTCATGGGCATCCTCACCAACTGCCGCAGAAAACATCGGCGGTGACAACCTCAGAAACACCCCAAGTATCTTCTTCTCCCAAAGTGGTATGACCCCATCCAAAGTATTTGGCTGAACCGCGACCGATGCTGGCGGCTGCTGAATCTCTAGGTTGTTGCTGCAGGCTGACCCTACTGAAGAATCTCTGGAACTGTTGGGAAGGGTTGACCCTACGGCGCTGGGGCTAGATTTAGAACTGGAGTCGGGGCCTGCTGCTGTTGCTGAATACCCTCTATTGCAGCAAGAATTTGTGCAAGAATCGCCTGAAGATCATGGGAGGCAGTTGTGCAGGTGGTGGTTGGGCTGGTCTCGGCCCCACCAGCTGAGGAGGAATCTGCTCAATCCGAGGCTTCGGCTCCGGAGTCCTCGCTCTATTGCGGCTTGGTGCCACAGCACCACCTCGACCTTAGATTCGACCTATATTACGCGTGCCAGCCATCCTACGTCAGAATGAAATAGGTAAGATTCCAAGAAACCAATCAGACAATAACACACGAAAAAGATGCAAGACATGAGAACCCCCTAAGGACATCCTGTAGCCTCTCGAAGATAAGTCACGGACGCCTTCGCGTCGATCCGCAGGACTCTACTAGATGATAGCTCTGTAAAAGTGAGATCGGCAAACCTGGGGCTCTGATAACAACTGTGACGACCCGATTCCTCGAGTCATGATGGCGCCTACCAACCCACCTGTAGGCAAGCCAAACCTTATCCTGAAACTTAACAGTAATGGTACTGAGAGTTGAAACTGATCTCAACTATGCGGAAGCATAAGTAAAGGAACATATATAAACGGAAGTCACATGTACAGAGCTCCTAAAAAATGAGTACAATTCTATAAAATGGACCACAAAAACAAGACTGTCTCAAAAATGAAAGAGAAGAAAAAATATATAAACGGAAGGAGGCAGGTAATCTCAGGACACCATGTGCTCACCCTCGCCTCCGGAAAAGACTGCAGTAGGCTCAATCTCAACGCTGTTAGCTGGTGCTCGGACCTGCATCACGAAACGGATGCAGAGTGTAGCATGAGTACCAAACAACAAGCACTCAGTAGGCATCATAGGCCGACTGAGGACGATAGGTAAAAACAGACTAAAAAGATAGAATCTATAATCACAGAGGTCAAGCAAAAATGAAACGAAGTACATGAGAGCACCGAAAATAAAACTAAGTACAGCTAAACTAAATCTAACTGGACCCCATAAGCCCAGAAGGTACACTCGTGCACAAGTTTAAATAAAACCCAAACGGACCCCCAAAAGCCCGACAGGTATGCAAAAGAGCTAGATCTAGGGAACCCAAGGAAACACACTCTGAACCGACACAACTAGCCATCTCCAACCCAGTCAATAGGTCTGACTTCTACATCGACTCACCTAGCCCGCTAATTACTCTAGGGCCCTACCCAGCCAAACGAGTGCTGCGGAGGTGTGGGTACGACGACCCCTCCAAAGATTCTGATATCCAACCGCCCAATCAGCTAACACCCCGGGGGCCTATTCCATCCAGACGAGTGCGCAGGGCTTGTCCACTCCTAAGTAGACCCCAATAACTCATACCCAATTGCCCGATCGGCTAACACTCCGGGGGCTCTATTCCAGCCAGACGAGTGAGCCAACTAAAACTCCGGGGGCCCTGTACCAGCCAGACGAGTGCACAAGGAATAACAATTTGGTAGTGGATCGACGTCCACTACCAACCACATCACAATGAGCGTATCAGCCCCACACCATAGTGGATCGACGTACACAACCAATCACAACACCACAGAACCAACCTCAAAGTGCGCAATCAGGAAGATACTATGCCTCCGATAACGCATTAGCATCACAAAAAAAGAGGAGAAAAGACAGACGGATCACAAATACTACAAAGCCAAAACTAAATTCAACTATCACACCCAAGTCTGTTATGCCGTTCTACAAGGACCTAGTCTATCCGAACCGACGTCGGATACATACAAAAGTCAACCAGGTGCATGGGTCTAAGTCAGCACTAGTCTATCCTACACTAAGGCCAAAGATATACTCTCATACAATAGCAACCAACTAGAAAATCCGCATGCAACAACATTTAAAAAGCCCAGCAAATAATTCACACAATTACAGATAAGCAACCCCTCCGATAACATGGTACTAACCCCGAAATATCCTGCAAATTAACCCTAAATAATGGTTTCTGAGAAGAAGAAAAGAGATACTAGTTAACCACCCCAGATTCACACAAATCCACATGCAATTATATAATCAGACTCAATCTAAAGAAAGGGAAGCCATAGCCTACCTGAAGGCCGATCGCGTGCGCTCTAAATCACTTTACCGGAGTCTTCCCCTTCCAAACGACCTCAGATTGCTGTCACACCATCATAAATAGAATCACAACATCAGCACGGTTGTTTAGACACTAAAATCATCAAAATCGGAGATAGACCAATTTTAGAGTAAAAATTAGGAATCGTGAGACCCACTCTGGAATTTCCAAAATTTACTCGGTGAAGAGGTCCTAAACCCTTCCCCGAGCTTGTGCCCAAAAATGGGACTCCCCTCAAGGCTCGGATCAGCTCCATACAATAACAAAACCAAGAAGTAAAACATTACACAATTAACTTAAGGTAGCAACTTACTCCTCAAATTCATGGAAATCGAGGACCACCTAACAGAATCTGAGAACTTACCCAAAGAACAAAGGAGATTCCGAACACATGGGACATTGAATCACCGAAAACCAACTTGGAACGAGAAAGATATCGCCTTTCCAACTTTAATTTCAACAAAACCCGATTGCCCCTATATATACTGCCAAAACCGCCGACCTCTGCGAATGCGGCGGGAAACCATCCAAAGCTCTACGAATGCGAAGTAACAATAACTACACCTCTGTGAATGCGGCTAAAGGTCCGCGAACGCAGAGAATTGGACCACAGACCTCCGCAAATGTAGAGCCCTATCCGCGAACGTGTTGAGAAGGCTCCCCAGACCTCCGCGAACGTTGAGCCTTATCCGCAAACACGGAGAAGAAGGTCTCACACCTCCATAAATGGGTAGCCAATTCCACGAACGTGGAGAAGAGATAGCTTTGCAACATCAGCTGTGCACCAGCTGAGTTTTGGGCATACCCAAAACACCGTTAGGGTGCCCATGATTCGTCTGGAACCCCGTGCACGCAAATGATATATGCTACCCCATCAAGTTTGACATTCCAGACTCAATGGCACAGTTGGAATTCACATACAAAGTAATTTTGACAAAAACTGGGTCCCACACCCAAAGTGCCATTTTAGCTAACTTCAACCAAGGTACTCAGAATTCGATTGGAAGCCTCGAGAAGTAGTCGAAGGGTCATTCTAGACGAAAATAGTCATTCCAGAAGTAATCGCGCTGACATAATTCTTATCCGGGCGTGTTTACCAAGAATGTTGACCGAATTCAAAGTTGAGCCAAATTTCAAAAGTAAAAACGCCAACTGGCCCTAAAGTCACACCAAAAGCCTCGAGGCTCTATCAAATCAGGCTACTAGCCTAATTTTGCCACTTCAAAGTTGATGGAACCGTCAGAATTCCCTTCGGATGTCGTTTATCGGAAATTATGACCAAAATCAACTTTTCAGGTCCAAAAGCTCCAAAACAGGAAAACAGGCATAAAACCCAAACGAACGACCACGCGACCGAGCAGTCAGTGCCAAAAAGTCATAAATGACTTGGGGTCGCTACAGGAAAGCTCTAAACGACAGAAAGAAGGCATTAACACAAAAATGACCTGGAGGGTCATTACAATAACTTTCTAAGGACATATAAAGCATTCTGCAGTCGGTGAAGTCATCCGAAAGTGGATGTTCTTCCTAGAGATCTACCTGAAACAACATAGTGCTGCACGACGTTCCTAACGGCTAGGTATATCTGAAAGAGTTATTTCTATAACTCTTGCATATTAATACTTATATCTATGACATCATTTAATATTTTAATTGTAATTCTAAAAATAGAGGCATTGAAAATCATGTTTGATACGTTTAATATTATTCTCTTGTTCTTTTGTGATTTCTTTTAATTTTACAACAACACTCATTTCCCAAAATTTCTCCTCTTTTTGTTAGAACTAAGAAA
Organism: Solanum appendiculatum; assembly: GCA_018342035.1. Taxonomy (NCBI): domain Eukaryota; kingdom Viridiplantae; phylum Streptophyta; class Magnoliopsida; order Solanales; family Solanaceae; genus Solanum; species Solanum appendiculatum. The sequence goes on from JAGDQO010000805.1 coordinate 188,262, forward strand.
ATATAGATGGTACATTTCAATCTATCTGTCGTGCATTCTGCTAAGCATTAAGCGACAACTTTCGATCTCTGTCTCAGCAGTCTCTTTAATCGATAAGTCTCCTCTAGATGCAACGTTGTAAAGGGGAAATCCCAACAGTGGCACAAAGTTCAAAACTTGGTAGATAACAGATCATACCATATTTCTGGTAAATTGACTATTGGTTTTCTTCAAGAGAATCTAGGTTGAATTTTCTAGCTCATTTGATTCTGATGTGCTTTTGTTTTGACAATAAAGTAGCTAACACTCTCCAATTAGGGATCAATATGACCTTTCACCTGATCCCTAATGCATTCCTTTTGATCACTTCGAAAGAAACTGAATTTAGTTATTGATATATTGTTAAGGGACATGTAGTATATTTGACTAGTTAATTTTCTAGCTTATTTGATTCTGATGTGCTCTTTACCCTGGTTACAGCCAAAATCATTAAATTATAAAGGCACATGTAAACTAGTTTGGAAGTTCACATATTAATTTTCTCTTTATTTGGAAATTCACTCAAGATGCTTATTATGTGTTGATTACCCAATTCCCAATTTGTAGAGTTCCATCATGCCCAATAATAAGAGGTCTGGAGAAAGCTCTGTTGCAGATAGGATTAGCAGTTTGCCTTGTGATCTTCTTTAGAAGATATTAGGATGCTTGCCTTTGCATGATCCCGTAAGGACAAGTGTTTTGTCAACAAAATGGAGGTACAAGTGGGTAGTATGCTTTGAACTAGTGTTTAATCATAACATTGACAAAGAACTCATCCTGAAAACAAGTGTTTACAAAGTCCTATTGATCCATGAAGGAGATCTATGCAAATTTAGCCTCTTGGTCCCTAGCTCCAACCTTTTTTGTGATATTGTTACTTGGATTCTGTTTTTGTCGAACAAAAATGTCCAGGAATTATCACTTGCATTTTTAACGAACTTTCACCTCCCTTCTCACGTATTAAAATTTCAGGATCTAAAACACCTAAAACTTAATAGTTGTGAATTCGACCCTCCTCCCAACTTTAAAGGTTTTCGAAGTCTTGTTACCCTTAACTTTAGATTTTTAACCTTCGAACCTATGTTATTTCAGATCCTCATTTCAAGCAGCCCAATACTTGAGCGTGTATCGATAATTTGTTGCACTGAGTTTGATAGCTTCATTATTAAAGCCCCCAATCTAAAAATCTTTGAATTCAGTAGCAGAGCAAATTCCCTTTTCTTTAGAAGAACCCCTCTGCTTGAGGAAATTGTATTGGGCCAGCCTTTTAAAATGTTGGAGGAAATAACCATCATTGAGATGTCTGTCTGATGCACTACTTGATATTCCTCATAATTTTAGCTAATTTTGTCGCACTTTGATTTTTTCCTTTACAGTACTAGAGCCTGAGCTAACTCTACACAACCTCAAAATTTTGAATTTCAAGAATTTGATGTTTCCTAAGGTTCAATAAGTTGCATATGTGCTTGACTTGATCAATCGCTGCCCCAACATAGAAAGGCTCCTAATTACGGTATGTCTCATTTTTCATCTTTTCATTGTAAATATGTTGATATTTAGCTTCTTCTTATAATTAATCTTCTTTTTCCCTTCTCAAGTCTTATGCCTTTGAAGTGTGTGAATGTGCGTGTACACATCCCTTGCAATTCCAAGAAATGACATTGACACATAGTGCATTAAAGCGACTCAAAAGCAAGGATATAAGCCTCATGTGGGTTAATAAAACTGAAATGGAATTTTTGAAGCATGTATTGGCATTTGCAACTGCACTTGAGAAATTATACATTGTGACTTATGCAGAAATCCGTCACATGGGAATGAAAATGATGGAGGAGATGAAGAGATTCCCTCGAGCATCACGCAATGTAGAATTTATATATAATTCATGAGATTGATCGATCTTTGTAGCAATAACAATATTGTTATCCGAGATTGTTATTTTCCTTTTTAATTTCCTTGTTTGTTTGAAATTATTTGTGAAAACCTTATGATTCCCTGAAGAGATATAAAGCTATGGATTCAATAGTGTTTCTCTCTCAGCTCTAATTTTTCTTTGTGTTAGTTCTTGTATCCAATCTTCCAATTTCTAATCTTTATCTTGATACTCTCTCCCTATACCATTATATTGTCTCTCTGATAAAGGAAACAACGGGAATTTGTATGTAGTCGACCATAAGGGTAATAGGAGATCTAGTATAGATACAATTTGCAATTTCCCCTGCAATATTTTTGACGGAATTCTAGGGTGCTTGCCTTTGAAAGATGAAGTGAAGACTAGTATCTTGTAAAAATATTGGAGGTATAAAGGGGTCACATGTCAAGAGCCTAAGTTTGATTATCACTTTTTTCAAGTCATTTGCCTATGCTCAAGAAGCTAAGACATTCATTTACCAAGTCTTATTACTCCATAAAGGATCTATAATGAAGTTCAAACTTAGAGGCTCTAACTTGATAGGATTTCCTAATATTGATTGTTGGATACTTTTCTTGTCAAAGAGAAATGTCAAGGAATTCACCGTCTATCGTAATATTGAATGTTGGCTACTTTTCTTGTCAAAAAGAAATGTCAAGGAATTCACCCTCTGTGAAAGCTTAGGCAACAAATATCATTTATCTTATCACCTTTTTACATTACAGACACTAAGGCATTTGGAGGTTCAAAATTGTTTGGTCCACCCATTTCTAGAAATTTTACTCGGAACCTAGATACGCGAACTTGAGATATGGGAACCAAGTCTAGCTCTAGCAATCGAGACGTAGGAGCGACATGTGAGCATCGATCCTGACTCGGGGCCCAATCCAATCTTTATCTGAAACTAGAGATTCAAGACTTGAGATCCCAGCCCTGACCCATAAGAAACCAAAGATAGGGAAAATTAGCGAACTAGTCAAAATCTCTAATGTAATTATTAAAAATATCTACACTTTAATATAATTATTAAATATGTAAATATCTCAATATTTTAGCAAATTTAATGTATCCTAATATAATTTATTTACCTTCCTTTTTTCTCAAATTTGACCCACTTTTTGACCCCATTACCGGTGAAAATTAAAAAAAACACCCCATTACCCATTTTTCTCTCTCTAAAATTTTTATCCTTTCTGCCACTACCTAAAGTACCCCCTAGACGTGACATGGAATATAAGACCCCGAGATGCCCTGTAGAAGCCACTTAGCATAAATCATACATGATAATAGAGTTAAATAGTTCAAAAGACAGTTTTATATCATCAAGAGTTGACAAAGCATAGCGGAAGTCTAACATAGTCTCAAAGCCATCTAATACATGAAAAATAAAAGTTATTGGGATGTAACCCATCTATCACATAGAAATCCAAGATTGAAGACCTGAAAGCAATAAAAGAAGCCCCGGTCCTCGAAATATGAGGCTTCACCAAGTCTTATAATCTCAATGCAACGAACTAGCAACGAATGGGGTGAGAAGCATCGGATCCTACATTAGTGAAACAATGTAGGCAAGCGTATGCGTTAGTACATGGAATGTACCAAGTATGATAGCAATGCACAAAATCTTGAAAAAATGCAAAAAGGGAACTTTACATAACATGCAATGGCCGAGCTAAATCATAAATAAAATGTTAGAAAACGTAAATCATAATCATTCTCAATACAAGCTAAACATATTTAAAACACATTTGAGATACCTTTAGAAGTAACCTTGGTTCATTATTGTGGGAAATGATCCTTAACCGACATAGACCATGTGAGGTATAACATGAAATCTTGTGTCTGTCCCACCCCGAAAAGAGATGTCCTAACTTGTCAAGGTAAGAACCATAAACTTCTAGCTTAAGTGGATCCAGTAGCTAATGTCTATCTATGACAAACCTATGGTGGCGCATAGTTATGGTACACGGGTAATCGCCTCATAGCCACTCGGTGATAAACATAATTTCCATGGATTAATCATAATTCTTAACTTGTCTTATCATTAGGAGACATGGGGAATTGCCGCTTGTCTTATCATCTATGGAAGGGCACATCAAATAGTCAATTCAAGCTAGAGTTCATTAGAAGAGCTCCTAGTTCTTTATTCAAAGTTTAATTGAGAAAACCTTTCAACCCTATGAATCCTTCATGAGAGAAAAATCTTTTCACAATCATGTTTTGTGTAGTGTGTGAGAAATATTTCACAACAACAACAACAAAAATGCTTCATTCTCAAAGAAACCTTAAATCATCATTAATTTCATAAAGGAACATGAATATCTTCATAAAATTCATCCTTTGATCATTCATAAACATCATCATGGACTCAAAGCTTAGAAATCATAAATCAAGCATGGATTCATATAAGTTCATCTTAAAATCTCTCAATTATCTCAATTCAGGCATAAATAGACATAAACCAATCGATTTGATCATAATATGGAAAGAACTCATAAGATAGAAGAAAACTCTAATTTCAATTGAAGATTATAACTGGTGAAAATTGGAGAATTTAGAAACCGTATGGGAGAAAGGACCCAATAGGTGAAAGTCATCATACCTTGGAGTTCAAAGACCACAATCAATGGAGGATTTGGAGGCTTGACTTGAATCCCTAGTCTTCTTCTTCAAGCTTTAGAGAGAGATATATAGGAAAAGCATTGGACGGATTTGGGAAATTTTAAAGGGTGATTTTGAATGGGTAGATTTTAGGCTTAGAAAACTTATATAGGGTCTAGGATTAGGACTAAATCGACCTAGTTTAGGTATATGATAATTAGAGAAAAGACCAAAAAGCCCTTAAAAATAACTGTCGTACCACCATTTACAATTGGACCTACGGTCCGTAGGATCATCTTGGTAGATCGTAGGTGGGGCTTCAGAGACTCTTTTCTGGACCCTCAAACGACAGGACCTATGTACGATCCATTGATCAACCTACGGTTCGTACATGGCCACCGTAGGTCTAGCTTTGAGCTTTAAAATTTCACTAAGTCTGGGACTCACCTACGAGACCTATCTACGACCCGTAAAGGGAAGGACGGGCTGTCCTGGCGAACCGTCAAAGGGGTTCTGAAACTTAATTTTTCAAAAATTATTTCCCCACTATCTGCGAATGCCATCTATGGTCCGTAGGTGCTCTTACCAATCATAGGTGGGAGCCGTAGGTCATGCCTACAACCCAAAAATCTGCATTTCCTTCTTTTCCGAGTTCGTGGTGTTACAACATCTCCCCCCTGGGAACATTCGTTCTGGAATGAAACTCAAGACATCTTAAGGAGGGTAAGAACTAAATCTAATAGCCCATCATAAATGCAATCACATAATTGGACATATCCGAGGAGGAAACATCAACTCAAAGCTAAAGAATGTTCAAAGCATCAATTCATAAGGTCAATATGCAACTCATACTCAAATGTACATAACATGAAGAAATCAATCAAGTTAACATATTTTCTCAAAAATTAGGCTTTTCATTAACATGCATAGGTGAGGAATAACGAGAATACCTACGACACATGAGACCAAAAAGTGAACCATGAGGAACGAAATACCTCAATCTAGGGTTGGGTCGGAGGGAAAGAGATGAGGATAACGGGACATCATATCGGCCTCGGCTTCCCACGTAGCACCCTCAACTAATTGATTCCTCCAAAGAACCTTTATAGATACAACTTCCTTATTCCTTAACCCCTTAACTTACGGTCCAAAATCTCAACCGAAATTTCTTCATCAGAAAGACTCTCTTTTATACAAAAATTCTCTAATTGTACTATACACGTTGGATCACCAACACATGTCTTCAACAGGGAGACATGGAAAACTAGATGAATCGTTGCCAAATAACTAGGCAAATCAAGTTCATAAGCAACTTTAACAATACACCTCAAAATTTGATATGGGCCCACATAACGGGGACTAAACTTCCCTTTCTTTCCAAACCTCATTACACCCTTCATGGGTTAAATTTTCAAGTATATCCAATCATTAACATCAAATTCTAGATCTCTTCTTCTAACATCGGCATAGGACTTTTGTCGACTTTGAGTTGTTCTCAACCTTTCTCTAACGACCAGAACTTTCTCCATAGCCTCTTGTACCAACTCCAGACCTATCAAAGAAACTTCACCAACTTCAAACCAACTTGTAGGAGATCTACACCTCTTACCATATAGAGCCTCAAATGGAGTCATACCAATACTTGAGTGGTAGCTATTATTATAAGCAAACTCGATCAAAGGTAAATGATCATCCCAATTACCCTTGAAGTCTATCACACAAGCTCTCAATATATCTTCCAAAGTTTGGATATTTCTCTCCACTTACCCATCAATTTATGGATGAAAGGCCGTGCTAAGCTTAACACGAGTACCAAGACCCTTTTGGAAAGTTTTCTATAACAAAAAAATGAATTGGGTACCACGATCGGATATAATGGATAGGGGCATTCCATGCAACCTAACTATCTCCCTTAGGTACAACTTAGCATAGTTTTCCACCAAGTAAGAAACCTTGACGGGAATTAAATAAGCTGATTTCGTCATTCGATCCACAATAACCCAAATTGAGTCATGTTGTCGTTGAGTGGGGGGTAAACCAACAATAAAATCCATATTCAGATCTTCCCACTTCCAAGTAGGAATACCAATTTCTTGGGACAAACCTCCCAGCTTTTGATGCTCAAGTTTCACTTGTTGACAATTGGGGCACTTAGCCTTAAATTCCACAATATCCCTTTTCATCCCATTCCACCAATAGACCTCCTGCAAGTCACGATACATCTTGGTGGCTCCTGGGTGAATGAAATATCGAGAACTATGGGCTTTCGATAAAATATCCTCCCTCAAATCATCAATATTAGGAACACACAAATGGCCTAGATATCGAAGTACACCATCTCCCCCTTGGGAGAAATCCTCAACGGACTTTTTCAGCACCACTTCCTTCAATTCCATCAAGATCGGTTCAAAACCTTGCTTTACCTTTACATCAGACACAAAAGACGATTAAGAGCCATTATGAACCATAACACCACCTTTAGTGGAGCCAGCCAACCGAACACCCAATCAGGCCAACCTATGCACATATCGAACCAACTCCTTCTTATCATCCTCAACATGAGCAACACTACCCATAGATAGCCGACTAAGGGCATCCGCCAACACATTCACCATACCAGGGTGATAAAGGACACTCATGTCGTAATCCTTTAGCAACTCAAGCCACCTCCTTTGGTGAAGGATAGTTCCCTTCATGGATCTTAGGTTATCGTGAAGCATAAGTAATAACTTTCCCATTTTTCATAAGAGCACTTCCTAACCCAATCCTTGAAGCGTCACAATAAACCACAAACCCATCGGACCCTTCCGGTAAAGTCAACACCAGAGAAGAGGTAAGCCTATCTTTCAATTCTTGGAAACTCTTTTCACATGCTTCAGACCATACGAACTTAACCTTCTTTTGGGCAAAAATCATCAATGGAGAGGCAATCGAAAAAACCCTTCCACAAACCTCCTGTAATAACCAGCCAAACCCAAGAAACTTTGAATATTTGAATGGGATAAAGGTCTAGGCATACTCCTAACCACATCCGTCTTCTTAGGATATACCTCAATACTTTACTGGAAACAATGTGACAAAGAAAAGCCAGGGATCTCAACCAAAACTCACATTTACTAAACTTTGCAAAGAGTTGTTGGTCCATGAGGACTTGCATAACAATCCTCAAATGATTGGTATGCTCGCCTTCACTCCTTGTGTAAATCAAAATATCATCGATGAATACAATAAAAAAACATATCTAGTTATTGTCTAAATACCCTATTTTTCAAATTTATAAATGCGCTGGAGAATTTGTCAAGCCAAACAATATTATCAAGAACTCGTAGTGACCATACCTAGTCCGAAAGGCCATCTTCGGAATGTCATCTTCCTTCACCCTCAATGGTGATAGCCAAACCGGAGGTTGATCTTGGAGAAGTAACTTGCTCCTTGAATTTGATCAAAAAAATCATCTATCCTTGGAAGAGGACACTTATTCTTAATAGTAACTTTATTCAATTGCCGATAGTCAATACACGTACGGAGTGAACCATCTTTCTTTCGTATAAACAAAACTGGAGCACCCCATGGAGAGATACTCGGTTAGATGAAACACTTATCCAATAAATCTTTCAATTTCTCTTTTAATTTCTTAGGTTTTACTTGAGCCATTCGGTAAAGAGGGATAGAGATAGGTTGTGTATCTGGGAGAAGGTCAATGCCGAAGTCTATTTCCCTTTCGGGCGGAACACCGGGTAAATCATCGGGAAACACTTCTGGAAATTCGTGAACAACGAGGACCAACTCAAACATAGGGGCGGAATCCATATCCCAAACGCAAACAACATCGTACATGCAACTCTTAAAAATCATCTTTTAGCTTTAAGACAAGAAACAAACATACTCTTAGGCATAGAATATCCCCCTTCCATTCTAGAACAGGTTCATTTGGAAATTGAAACTTGACCACTCGGGTTCAACAATCCATAGAAGCATAACATGAATACAACCTATCCATCCCAAGAATAACATTGAAGTCTAACATATCAAGCTCTATAAGATTGACATGAGTGACTTTATGGGATAAGGAGACAGGACAATCTCTATAGACTCTTTTAGCCTCTATAGAGTCACCAATATAAGTAGAGACAGAGAAAGGATTTATCAACACATCCAGAAGAACATCAAACCACATAACCACATATGGCATCACAAAATACAAGGTAGCACCGAGATCAAGCAAAGCATAAACATCAAGATGAAATACTTTCAGCATATCGTAATCAAATTGAGAGAACCCTCTTGCTCATGCTAGTTTGAACTGCATAGAATCTGTTTTGCTTCTGACTCCCACTAGAACAAGAATAAGGATAAGGTTGAGCCCATCTACAGTTATCTCCTTCATTCTTAGACATGGAGGGACAATCCCTAATCTTATGATTCGTCTTACAAAAACCATAACACACATTGGAACTAGCTAGGAATTTACCCTCATGCTTTCTTCCACATTTAGCACAAGTAGACAATAAAGGTCCACCACCATTTCTTCCTTGAGGCTTAGGGTTAGAAACCCTATCTTTGTGGAACTTAGGAGTCGGAGCATTGGAGGATCCTTGATCGGGGAATCTTTTTCGGAATTTAAAATGATCATGCCCATCGGGCCTTGAGTGTGAAAAGTCACTATTACCGGTCTTAGCCCTCTTTTTCTATCTAGACTTCTCCTTAAGTTTCTCCTCTTTGATTTTTTGCGCATGAACCATTAGGCGGGAAATGTCCATATCATGGATAAGCATAGCGGTATGGCATTCCTTGACCATCATCTCGGACACTCCCGAAACAAACTTATTCATCCTTGCCCTAGGATCGACAACCATAGTAGGAGCATCCCTAGGCAATTGTGTGAATTTCAAACTATACTCCTTCACACTCATGTTTCCTTGACGAAGGTTGATCAACTCAAGAACCTTTGCCTCACTTATCTCAAGGGGAAAGAACCTATCAAGGAAAGCAACCTTAAACTTTTTCCAATCAAGAGGACCCGAATCAACCACCCTCTCACTCTTCAATTGTTCAAACCACACTTGAGACACACCCTTAAGTTGGTAAGCGGCCAATTTCTCTTTTTCCACCGGTGCTACACCCATGATATTAGCCCCTTGTACACCTCATCAATAAACTCTTGAGGATCTTCCTCAGCTTTTGAACCATGAAACTTTGGAGGATTCATTCTAGTGAAGTCCCTCACTCTAGATGCAACCGTACCCACATTTGGGTTCACGGGGACCAAAACCTCCCTATTGGCTTAAGTTGTCATGGTTTGGGCTAACACTTGTAAAGCAGTCCTAAACTCCACATTAGTCACTTGATCGGCCAAAGGGTCGACAGAAACTTGAGAATCTTTTCATTCCATATTCTCTCCCGCATTGCTTCTAATGTATGCTCTTCGAGGGGCCATATCCTGAAAAGCATTAAATAAGGATTAGGAGAGGGACCTATAGAGTTAAACTCTATCGCATGACTTTAGAATGATAAAAGAAGTGGACTTTTCTAAACATCTTATAGCCTCTCATTCATAAGTGTGGCGCACTTCACACTCATAAACAAGACTCTACTCGACGTGGCTTATGAGACATCCTAGGGCCTTTCTAAACCTTGTGCTCTAAATATCAAGTTTGTCACAACCTAAAGTATCCCCTAGACGTGACATGGCGTATAAGACCCTGCGAGGTCCTATACAAGCCTTTTAGCGTACATCATACAAGATAATAGAGTTAAAAAGTTCAAATGACAGTTTTTATATCATCAAGAGTTGAAAAAGCATAGCAAAAGTCTAACATAGTCTCAAAGCCATCTAATACATGAAAAACAAAAGTGATTGGGACGTAACCCATACATAACGTACAAAATAAAAGATGAAAGACATGAAATCAATAAAAGAATCCTTGGCCACGAAACATGAGAACTCACCAAGTCTTCTAATCTCAATGCAACGAAGTATCCACGAATGGAGGGAGAACCTGATGAGTGGGTGATTTTCACTCATTTGGAGTCCTTTTCGTGGTGATTTTGTGGTACTAAAGTAGAGAAAGAGGCTAATTTTCCTTTGAATGTTGTGTTTCAGGTACATGGTGAAAAAGGAGCTTTGATGAAAAAGAATGAAAATAGGAGCAAAATGGAGCTAAAAATGAAAATTTGATCTAGTAGTGAAGTACTCTCCGCGAACGCGGAGAGTCTGGCGCGACCGCAGAGTGCAAGCTAGCTGTGAAGCACGAACGTGGGAAGCCTCCGCTAACGCGGAGGGCATTCAGGTCAAGTACCGCGAACGCGGAGTACAATTTCTCAGACTACCACGAACGCGGTGCGTTCTCCGCGAGCGCGGAGTGCAAATACTCTGACCTCCGCAAAAGTGGAGCTTCCTCCATGAACGCGGATAAGAAAAGGCGACTGACGTCTTGGAAATTCTGGAAATTCACATATTTACCCTAATTCACCATATACACTGATTCACAACCATTTTGATCATAACTATTCAGAATATTGAGGGACATACATTAGAGAATAGAGAAGAAGACCTTGGGGGTTGAGGCTTGGGCTTAGCTTTGCGATTAAGATTCCTCAACAAACACCATTAGAGTGAAGATTGTGAGCTTGGGTTGTAATTATTTTTCACCTTTCTTCAACTCTCTGCTTTGTATTGTTGAATTCTAGGTGTTAATGGTTGATTAGTGATTTTGATATTGTGTTAGACATAATCAATATTTGGGTTTTTGATTTTTATCTTATGCTTTTGTAATTAGTTGATTGCTTTATCATTTATGAAATGGGTTTTTGATTATCCAATTGATCCCATGCTTTAATTGCTTTCCATTGGAATTGATCACTCCTTGGACTTGCCCATTTACTTTTAGTTTAGATTGTGAGAGTCAATTGAGGTTGGGTATGATTGATTGGTGCTTTAATTGAGGTTTAGCAACTCAATTGTCAGATTTTGCTAGAAATAGTGAAACCTTGCATTGCCTTTAATCGGATTACTTGTGTTGCCACTTGATTGGGTTCGTGAGAACTATTTAAGAAATATTTACCTATGTTCGTTGGGATTAGGTAGATAATTTAGTTTTTGAGGCATATATGATTTTACCCATGATTAATTGAGATTGTATGATGCTAATGTGCAATGGATCGTACGGATTTTGATCGATTTCCCATTCCCAAATCCCTTTGGTAATCTTATTCGATATAGCTTTTTCCCTTGTTCTCCTCTATCCCCTATCCTAAATTCGTTACTTGAAATCTTCTCATTTTTATAATTGTGTATTTCATTTCAGATTCAAAGTAGTAGCTAGTAATTCTTTTTTTCTTCAATTGCCCTGCACATTGTTCCTCGTGGGATCGACCCCAACTCTTCGTTGGGTTTATACTTGCATAGCGATTGCCCACACTTCAAATCGTTAAAGGTGTGGTTGAGTGTTATCAAAAATGGCACCGCTGTCGGGAAACAATTTGGCGTGTTGAATTGATTTAGAATGTTTAGTTTACTAGTTTCGATCTAAATTGTGAATATTTGTTTGTGTTTTGTTTTTATGGCTTCTTGTGAAGGAACAAGGTTTGGTGAGTGCATGCCCTATGTTGATTACCCATGGAC